>PVJO010010268.1:0-65142 GCA_004026905.1 Hystrix cristata
AACACAGAGAGAGGCCAGATGGTTACAGCTAATCTAATTGCATCGCTTCTGTCCTCTAAGGAGGGGTGCATACTTCAGAGAGGTGGCAAAGGATTCCTCTTGCTGTTTCCTTCGTCTCTAGAGACTACAGAAGTGGACAGAACCTTCCTGGTATTCTTTTCCTAGGTCTTGGTACTTCTGGAAGCTGGGCTGGAAACACGTGGCCCAAGTTAGCAAAGAACATCAGTGAATCTGCAAATGCAAGAGTCATCTCAGGGCTGAGTAAGGAAAGAATGAAATCGCTCTGGGCTCTGAAGTGTGGTGACTGGATTTCCCTGGGGAGATACGAGCAAAGAGAACTCAGGAGACTTGGAAGAGAGAAAAAGAGCCCACGTGGGATGGTCTTTTGGTGAGGTGGCTGGAGGGCTCTTAAGAACAGAAACATCTAAGATTCAACGTTTGATCTTTCGTGTGGCCCCAATATTACCTCCCTATGTAATGGTAGCAGCAGAGCAGAAGCCATCCCGCACCCACGCTGCACCGGTGAGTGGTGTTTTGCACATAAAACACTGCTCAAAAGGCGTGGTGCACATATTAGGATGAAGATTTGAGAAAGCAGCGGCACATGGGGGATGTGGAGTTGATGTGCACAAGGAGCCTCTCAATGAAAGCAGTTTCTGAAGCTTTCACAAGAAAGCAAGACATCAGCCTGTCCCAGCCCCAGGGGTCCTTCAAGAGGCAGGAGAAATGTGTACGGGATGGGGCTCCAACACTTTCATCTGAAGGGTGCTCAGCGGCCATCCGGCTTGCGAAATCATCATCTTTGTCCATGTCTCTACTTGACATCTCTGCCTGGGTGTCTAATGATCTTTCATAGGTTGCACGGACAAAAGAGGACTCATGCTTTCTACCCACGCACCTGACCTGGACAAGGCTTCCCTGTGTAGTGAGTACCGTTTCCATTCACTTGGTGTCTCAAGCCCTAATCTAGGAGGTTTCCTTGAAAACTCCGCCCCGCAGTTTCCCCAATCTCATCAGGAAACCCTGCCGCCTCCACTGCCAAACACTTCTCAAATCTATCCACATCTGCAACAGATCAGTTGCTCTCATCCTGCCAGCACCATCCTATCCCAAGCCATGAGGATCTGTCACCCAGACAATGGTCCTCTAGCACAGTTTCCATTCTTCTTGCTCACCCCCCATCCCGTTGCTTCCCCCATGATGGAACATGGCCAGCCAACCAGGGTCCTATTTTAAAAATAGTAAAGTAGGAAATGTAATGTCCCTTCCTCTTCAAACCTGAGTTTAGAATAAAAGCCAAATTCATTTTATCATTATGCGCGGGATCTGATCTTCCTCAGTCCCCGACCTCATCTCCAGCCCCTCCTCCAACACCTTCTCCATGCTGCCCCACCGCCCTTCCTTCCTGTCTCAGATACTCCAAGTTCACTGCCGCTCTTGATCCCTGACAAAGTCCTGTCCCTGAATTCTTGTTCTCCAAATATTCAACCAAAAGAGCCACTTGTAACACAGGATGCTGTGTTGGTTCTCAAGCTCAGTGATACTATTATTGGCTATTTGTCTACTGATGTATTTATCTACATGCCTGTTTGTCATCAGTCGTCCGGGGAGCAAGACCCCACAAGAGCCCAGGCTCTGTGGTCGCTGACAGTGTTGTACCCCGGCACCTCCAACACTGCCTGGCTCACATGGTGCTCAACACATCTGAGTTGAACAGATGAGTGATTGCCTTTGTGGGTTTTAGCACAGGCTGGAAACCCTGAACGAAGGCTAGAGGTCCAGCATCAGCCCAGATGGCTGCAGCTTCAGCAGATCTGAATTCTGAAGCCCAGGCAGACATGCTAGTTATTAAACCAGGGCAGAGCCCCGCAGGGGGGCAATCCCAGCTCTGAGTTAATATTGAGCTTAAGGCCACAGACGTCAGAGCACAGATTCTACCAGCAAACACATAAATGTTAAAGGTACTGCAAGTCAGAAGCTTGGGTTCTCCATCCCCCTGAACTTCACAATTGCTGCTCATCCCAGGACCTGACACTCAAGCTGGGGCTTGATCACATCATTAACTAATTAAAGTACTGGCACCAACAAAAAGGAGCCATTTCATCAACCAGAGACTTTTCAAGCATATGGGCTCTGTGAACCTGTTCATGGGTAATCACGAAGAGGGGCTGGGCATAGAAACTTGGTCTCTGGGACATGTGGTAGACATTCTTGTATGGTGCCAGCATATTCTGCCAAGGCCATGGAGCTGAATCCTCAGCAGGGTGAGAAATCAAGGATTTAGGGCACTGCCTCCTGCATCTCCCCAAGTGCGTACAAAAAAAGCCAGAAGCAGATCCAAAATGAGGCTATGAAATCAGCAAAAATTAAGTGTGCAGAGCAGGTGAATTCAGCCAAAACTCACAGCAGTGTAAATAGGTGTTTGCCTCCCTTATGAAAGACTTGCTGTCCAACAATACCGTGTTTGGGCCCCCTTCTCAAACAACTAATCCAGGACTTCCTCCCAAGAGGATGATAGCACACGTCGCCATGTAAACCAACTCACTTCAGAGGAGCTAAGAAAACAGAAAGCAGCTCTCTCAGTTCCCTCTCCTCAGGGCTACCCGTGTCGTTCTCATTTCCCGCTGTTGACTCCGATGGATTAGTAGTTCTCCCTCCTCTCCATGGCTGAAAAGCAAACACCCAAACTTCTGTATCCAGTTTTTTCTGCCTACCTTTTGTATGTTGCCCCATCTAGTACTCATCCCTTTTCAATACTACAAACCCACCTTTCCTGCTGTCTCACCTAAAAGATAAAGTTTCTCCTAACTTAATAAAACCGTCCCTCGGCCCCATCTCACCCGGGAATTACTCCCTGACCCCCTTCATCACCAGACTCACTTCTGAGCAGTCTGTGTACTCCCGTTACCTGCCACTCCTCGGCTCCCCGCTCATCCTTTGAGCATTTACACTCACTTTCACGGCTCTACGCCACGAATGCATCCGTCACAAAATCACAGTGATCTCTCAATGCTCAAATCTGATTGCTTTTTCTTACTGCTCATTCAGCACAAGTGACTCTCAAGTCTTCATAGTCTGACCAAAGCTTATCTGACTTCTCCCATCACTAACTACCTCACACGTAACTGTGGGCACCCACTCATCTCAGCACACATAGGTATGGCCAAGATTCTGAAATTCCAGGAAGCCCAGAGCACACAGGTACCTGTCACAGCATTGTGTGTGGCTGTCTGGGAAGCAGAGACCATCTTTGAGTCTTCTGCGTGACACTAATGCACAGCTCACCTTTGGCATTAAGGGTAGATGTTCATTAAATCATGTTATTAAAAGGAGAATCCGTACCCCTGATGAAAGAACCTGTTAATCATACAGGTGAACTTATAGGGAATATGGAGAGATCTTCCCCAAGAGATTTTTTAGAGGAAAGGAACATTTAATTAATGCCATAGCTAGTCACTTTAAAAATGAACAACTACTTTCTGAGCGCCCACTGTGCGGGGCACTGCAGCATTAGCAGATCTACAGATTGGCACACCAGCTGTAGCAGGCACTGGGGAGGGAGAAGGAAAGGTCAGGCAAGCAGGAAGCAAGCCAGCGGCCGCCATGGCACAGCCGCTTCCTTAGTGTACGCCCTGCCCTCGGATACCTCCTGCTTCCCGAGCTGACGGCAAGGCCAGATGGACTAAGGAATGAATGGACACTGGCGAGTTGGTTGATAAGGGTGCCGAGCTTCCCTTCAGCCCAGCCATTCAGCAGCCAGTTCCTGCTCCAGTCCGCCTATAATCGCTTCTTTGCAAGCCTGTGGCATTGCCCCGTGGCAATGAGGGAGAAGGGCTTGCTCTCAGAGTTCTTTCCCACACTGTATTTCCTTGCTTCCCAGCTACCTTGACATCCAGGAAGATGCCAGAGAGCTTATGTGGTGGGCCTCCAATTCCCAAGTGGGCTTTCAGAGCTGGCATCATTTGTGCCTCAGCCTGGCAGAGAGAAAAGGCCAGCACCCGGGGATCCTGGAATGCACACGACGTCTTGGCAGCCACCTCTAACAGATGACCAACAAACAGCTTGCTGGGGCTGTAGGGAGTGACACAAACCTAATTGCATCATTGGTTTCAACTCCGATGCTCCTCCCGAGCGCAGCCTTCCTCTCTCTCTTCCCTGTTGCTACCAGGTCTTCAGACTTAATGCCACTTCCCTGTATTTGTTTATCCCCCAAGCCGCTTGGGCTTTCTGCATCATCTGCTCTGCCATCCACGGACCTTTCCCAAGACCTCATCGCTAACAGAAGCAAGTACAGGAACTGAGGAGAGGGGAGCATGTGGTTCTCCTGAGTGGTCAGTTTGTGTCCTGTCTATGCCCATACCCCCTAGAAAGACATAAAGATCCTGTTGGAAAGAGGAGGAGGCGTGTTGGAATCAGAGCCCAGACTTTGCTGTCACCACTGAGAGCAGCCAGAGAAAACGTGGCTATCATTCGGCCTCAAAAGCTGCAGATTTAGATAATCTCATGATTGATCTCTCCACCCCTTTATCCTTCCTGCTGTTACTTCCTTGAATTCACTCCAGCTGGTTGACTTCTCTGCTGCTCAGGTTCTCCCCGCCTCCAGCCCGAATCAGTGGGTTGGCTGGAAAAGCACAGCTCAGAATGGCCCGCAGCCTTTCACAGGGCTTCAGTCTCTGCTGTCAGGCTCCACCCAATACATCCCAAGAGGCTTCCTGCTGAAAGGCCAGGGCAGGAGGTTCGGCACCTGGGGCCTCCCCCCACCCTCACCCCGATCTTGAGAAGGTCACGCCACCGTGCTTGGTTGGCCATCTGTACAACACAGGAGATTGAAGACTTCACTCAGAATCCCATTAACATTTCTGAAGGGTAGCTCAAAATTCTCAGCCCCAAAATGTGGTCAGACTACCCGGAAGGGCCTTTTGAGGAACAGCACTTGGAAGTCACCCGAGAAAAGAAATGACCACTGCAATCAGTGACACTGCGTCCTGGGCTTTGGAGCAACGTGTCTCAGAAGGAGACAGCTTTCCCTAAGTCAGCACCCTGTTCTAAGGTAGCCAGGTGTCTGCAGAGAGAATCCACTGGGCACCTGGCTGTGGAATCCTGAAACATCCATCCAGAGGCGGCTGCAGTGGGCTGCCGGGCAGCAGTGCAGTTACAGGCAGAAGCTCCGGTCGGGCTGCGGCTGAACTGACTCTCTCATTCATCTTAGCTACCCAAAGCACCCACATACCTGCGCTGTGGTTCATAAGAACTTAAAAATAAAATCACGCAACTTTCCAGACACAGGGAACTCATCAAATAAATATGGTATACCCACACAGTGAAACAGTACACAGTCATTCAAAATTATGCTGTAAACTTGGGCGTGGTGGCAACGCCTGTCATACCAGCATTCTGGGAGGCTGAGGCAAGAGGACTGCGAGATCAAGCCCATCCTGGGGACCTACCAACTCAGAGAGATACTGTCTCAAAAAAAAAAAAAAAAATCTGGAGATATAGCTCAGTGTGAAGGCCTTGGGTTCAATACCCAGTGATGGAAAAATCAATCATGGTGCACCCCTCTATTTATTGAGACTGTGGGGAACATCAATGTCATATAGCACTCTTGGGATATACATTAATATAATCTTGTATGGACTATGTATACAAAACAGACCTACCAAGTAGTTTACGGGGGTTATTCAGATCTGTGCTAATATTACACTTATTTAGATTCAAAATATTCAGTATCGATCTATTCTGGTTATTTATAAGGGCAAGAAATTGTAAAGAAATGAAATAAACTTGAACACCTCAACACAATGAAGTAGTATGCATTCTGCAAAAGAAGAAATTCTCTAGAAGCGCCAAGAAATCAGGAGCAGAGTGTATTAAAAACTTACAATAGTATGCATGATGTGGCTGAATTTTTGTAAAACAGAGGAAAATACAAATACATTTATATTTGTTTATATTTAACTTGCTTAGATTTAATTCAGGGCCAGGGATTTAGCTCAGTGGTTAAGAGTGCTTGCCTCGCAAACACAAGGCCCTCAGTTCGATCTCTGGCACCACAAAAAATAATAAATACATAGATTTAATTCATAAGTGCACAGAAGTATATTGATTACCTGTATGGTAATTGTGGTAGCAGTAGGAAGTATCTGCAGGTGAAAGTCAGGCACAGGAAGGACCATGCTTGTGCTTCATATATAGTAATAATAATGGGATAAATAATATCGAGGTCAATGGTACTTCAATAAAGTTTATATACATATATATAGCTTACAGATACTATATATGTATACACACAAACTTCACTGATTTCATATACATAAAATTTATTTTGCATATATATCATACAAACTTTATTGAGGCATTATTTACCTTCCATTAAATTCACTTGCTCAGGCTGGGGATTTAGCTCAGTGGTTAGAGTGCTTGCCTTGCAAGCACAAGGCCCTTAGTTTGATCCCCAGAACCAAAAAAAAAAAAAAAAAAAAAAAAAAAAAATTCACTTTCTCTACTGTTTAATTCAGACTTTTGGCAAATCTATCGAATGGTGTAATCATTAATATAATCCAGCTTTAGGACATACTCATCACCCAAGTTAGAGCTGTAGGTCCACTTAATCTCTGTTCCTATGCCTAGTCCTAGGTAACCCCAAATCTAATTTCTACCTCTACAGATTTGCCCCATCCGGACAGTCATATAAATAACATACCAAGAGGGACCGTTTGTGTCTGGTTTCTTACCTTATTTTTAAAGATTCATTCATGTTGCAGCATGTTACCAGGAATTCATCCTCTGCTGCTGTTGATAGTATTCTATCATATGTGTATAACATATTTTTTGATTCACTAGCTAATATTTATTGGGTTTTTCCATCCTTGTCAGTCGTGAAAATGCTGCTATGAACATTCATGTATAAGTCCTCATGTGCTGTACTTTTTCAACCATGGAGTGAATAAGTTACCGAGCAAAATTTTTAATTTTGCAAAAGATCAGTTAGATGGCACATGCAAACAATCTTATAAAAAAAGAAGTAGCAACGTACCATGTGTGTGTACATTCTGTTAAATAATTAAAGAAGCACATAAAAAGGTCTAGAAGCAGAAAGCTAAAATGTTAACAGCGTTGTCTCTGGGTGATGGAATGATGGATAATTTATGTGTTTCTATGCTTTTCTGTGTTTCGCTGAATTTTCTACTGTGAATATAAATTGCTTTTGTAATCGGGGGAAAAAGCACACCATAATTAGAAAAACAAAATCCTTCCCAGTCAATTTATCAAGGTCTTTACTTCTCTGTTACAGAAAGATATCCTCACAGTAGTCCACAAATGGAAGCCTCCTCGCTTTTGTACGATGCTGGTCATGGCATCCAGAAAACTGCAGATCCCCAATAAATGCCAGTCAATTGCAGAGACCTCGAGATCAGTCTCCATAGCAACCTGGCAAGGGCATGACACTGTGCATCGCCCCAGCATGGAGATGGTTCTGCAGGAGCACGCGGGGCTCAGACTGCCCAAGGTTGCTGGAGGACCATGGTATTTTGCTACATGGCAGTGTGGTCAGGATTCCCAAGGCTTAGAGACTGACAGCTTCCTCAGTGCTGGGACCCTTAAAATCTTAACTGATCATGTTGATTGTGGGGCTCCCTGATCTCCCATTTCTATTTATACAACTGTGAACAGATTTGGTATTTTAACAACATCACTTAAGAGCTAGACACTTTTCTTCTATGCTTATAATTTCATCATATTGCCTCCTAATTATTCACCTATCTGTACCAGACCCATCCTTTATATTTGAAGGACCTGGAACAAGTGGATAATTAGAAACCCATCTCTCACATACCCAAAGATTTGCAAGTTATAAATCAAGCTAACACACTGCTAAATAAGATATGTCCTATCCTCCTATCCTGATTAAATATATCTTCAGAATAATCTACAGTAGTATCTGAAGAGCTGAGGATCTTGGAGTTGTGAGTCTGGTCATGTGGTGCTAGAGATTTGGTCCCTCGCCTGTTACCCTTCTCGCTGATCCCACCTCCATCCCACAGCAAAAGGGGCCTCACATGAACATGTGTGCACACTCAGCTGACAGCCCCATCTTCCCTTAACCAACTCACCCTCACAGTGGAGCCACTGCCCCAGATTGCCCTGGTCATCTCTAGGGCTTAGCAGAGTACCCTCCTGTATCGCAGCCCTCCCTTAGGAGAATGAACAACAAAGAAGCCTGTGCACACCCTGGAGGTACACCAAGAGCTGTCTTGGTGAGGCATTCTGGTTTAGGCAACTAAAACACTGTCCACAGGGGAGTGGGGCACAGTCTCCTAATGGTCTCTTTGCAAAACTCTTGGCTTCCTGGAAGCTGAATGAGAATCCTGAAATGTGGGTAGTTCCTCTTGCCCAAGACTAAGGGATATTGGTCTCTATTCTCACTAGACTAAAGGATACTGGTCTCTATTCTCACTAGACTAAGGGATACTGGTCTCTATTCTCAGTAGACTAAAGGATACTGGTCTCTATTCTCACTAGACCAAGGGATACTGGTCTCTATTCTCACTAGACTAAAGGATACTGGTCTCTATTCTCACTAGACTAAGGGATACTGGTCTCTATTCTCAGTAGACTAAAGGATATTGGTCTCTATTCTCACTAGACTAAGGGATACTGGTCTCTATTCTCACTGGACTGAGGGATACTGGTCTCTATTCTCACTAGACTAAGGGATACTGGTCTCTATTCTCACTGGACTGGAGTTTCTCAAACTTAGCACTGTTCAGATTTTTGGATGGACAAGTCCCTCCATTGTAACAACCAAAAATGTCTCCACCAGTGTCTTCTGGGGGGCTGACTACCAGGTGAAAACTATTCCACTAACTACGAGGCTCCAGAAAGCAGAATATGCAACTGCCTCACTTAATAGTAAAGAGCATAGTACAGAGCAGATGCACAAAAGGTGTTTGAAGGGTGAATTAAGAAATCAATATGCACTTGTACTCTTGAAGGCATTCTTGAAAGACTCTAGTCTCCTGCTGAGGATTGCAAAATATTCATAAAAGAGCACATCAGAACAACCCCAGAGCAGTTCTTGCCATGAGGGTATAAATGATGTACAATAGGGTGTATGAACACTGTCACCCACCCACACACCCGTGATGAGACAGGTCAATCTGCTGGCTGGTACGCTGGGTGCTATGCAGAGTGAACCTGAGCAGGGTCCTTAAGAAGTTGCACATGTCGTAAGCCAATCTCTGTCTGCCAGATCTTCCCAGATTAGACACTCCTATGGGCCCTGGCTAGAACACTGTGGGGCCTCACAAGTTCCTTAAACAAATCCAAATGGGAGACACAATGATGGTTGCAAAACACATGGTAGGAGGCCTCTCATAATCCCCCTGCCATCCACTCTTCTGCTTTTACCAATAGGATTTTAGAAACCCTGTTCATGTTGAGTCTCTGCAATCAGGCAGTAATGTTGACCACATAAAACCCATGTTTCTTCCCCAGGGCAAGCCAACGGCCATGGCTAAGTTTCCTAGCACCAGATAAAGCCCTCCTTGTGTGCCTTCACATTCCTAACAACGAAGCACACATAGCTGCATCCAGTTTTGTTTAAGCCAACAGTCTTGGGACATTCAGTGACATTTGCATGAAGAAATGGGATTCTGACTGATTCCTGCACTTGGATCAAAAGAGCTCAACTGGAAGATTCTTGGGCACCAAAAAGGTTAGATTTCAGATTTTGCTTGTGTTTGAAGGGCTGATCCTGAAGGGTAGATCCTCTAGGGCAACAGGTGCCGAAATGTGATCCTAGAACACTTGGTGGTCCCAAAGATTCAAAAGATGCCCTGGTAAAAGGCGATATGTGTGTTGTTTCCTTCTTGCTCCCTCACGGGTATCATGCGTGGAGTTGTCCAGGACTTCCTAGTGTGGGGTGGCATTGGCACTGAGGGCTAAGTGGACTCTGTATGAGCTTGGGTTTTTACATTTCCCTCAGATTGAATCTCAAAGCCAGTAAACATAAATGGATATAACCAACAAAAACATAAGTTCTTTAGAACATCAATAATGTTTTAAGAATGTAAAGGAGTGTTAAGACTGAAAAGACTGAGAACTCTGCCCTAAATCACGATGCTGGTCAAACTTCTACCTCAGAGGAAGCAGGGAGTAGAGGAAAATTATTTGGAAGACCTTTCTGTGAGGTACAGTAACTTACTGAGTGTAAAAATAAGTATATTTTCCAAGTTTCATAACGGGAGTGCCACTGTGACATTTTAACTGCAAAATGTTCTCTAGGTTCTTCAAGGTGGGAAAAAACAGGCCTAAGAAAAAAGTGGAAGTATTGATATTTTCAGTGAAAGCAATATAGCCTAGATACGGTGTTGTTTTTTTCGAGTTTTACTGGTGATCTGATTTGTAATTTGACTACCTTCACCTCACCATGCTCAAACTGTCCAAAAGTTGGCTCCATTTGTTTGTATTTCTGAGCATGTCACAAGTCTGCAAAACTAATTAGCAGAGTGACCAAGAGTCCAGTTGTAGCACTTACAAAGAAGAAAGAGAGAGCATGTGAAGCTTGTAATTTTACTTTTAGCTGTAATTGGGGGGTTAGCAGTGGATTTCAATTGCCCATGATATTAAACTGGGATACGATTTTCAACAAGCATTTTCTTTTTACATGTAAACATCACCGACAAAAATAAACAGAGGAAAGACCACATTCTCTCAAACTTTACCCCCAATTTTTCAATCACTTTTGATTTACCCTTTAAAATTTCTTTACCCCTCCTGTAAAATAGATCTTGCCCCCACATCAATACCGAGATGTTCTGAACACGTGTTATCCTTCCATCCTCAGTGTGCCCGGAAAACACACAGGACAATTCTCTCCATCTTTCAGATAGAATAACAGAGAGATGAAGTTTATCTACCCAAATTTACAAGGCCAGCTGGTGTCCAAATCAAAACCAAGGTGCTTCCCACCCATACTGGAGCAGGGATACTCCTCTTCTTGCTTGAAGAAGCACAAGCTGGAAGCTGGAGCAGGGCGAGAGTGGACAGAGGTACTGAGGACGTGCTAGAGACTCTCTGAGGAAAACAGATTCCTGTTTTTGCAACAGTCATTTTCTACAAATTGTCCTCCTGGCCCATGTACCACAGGATGTGGACTTTCTTAATTAAAATCGTAGTAATATCAGTAACAGATAACTCAAGGAGATGTCCATAGCAAAACAACGAGAGACGTCTTATCAATTCAAATCTCGGGCAGCTAAATAATAGAATGTGAGCCACCATCAGAAGCCTAGCCACTTCTCTACAGCCCGCTTCCATTTTCTGTACTATAAATAATTCAGAGCTTTCTTTCTTCTTAAATATCACAAAACCAAGTCAGAATCTTTATGTGACGGGTTCTGCTCTGTCCCTCTCTCCCTCCACCTCTCCTTCCCTTGCCAGCCCAGGCAACTCCCTGGAGAACGACCCCTCAAGCTTTAACATTTATTCTTTGACATTTCAGACTATTTGTTAGGCAGAGCTGCCTTCTTGAGATCAAAGCTGGAAAATCTCGCCGAGAACTCCCGCTTGGCCCTGTCCGACCGTGACAGAGAGGGTCTATTAACCCCCAAGTATCTGCCTCCTTCGGCATCTAGAGAAGTCCACTGAGCCCCACCCCGAAGGGCAACCATCCCTTTCACTTTTCCCACCGGATATGCAGACATATTCAGCAGAGAGAGAAGGACTCAAGGACCAAAAGATGTGCCCCACCAGGAGACAGCAGTGACTCGTGGGGACACGGCATTTGGGGTATCTCTCCAAGTAGGGTATTTTATATGATGATCAGCAAACCTTTTACCAGGTATTCAAACAAATATAGAGCAAGGAAAGGTAACTTACCCCCAAGTCATTTTGCTAGTGGTAGTGCTGAGAGTGGGATCCAGGTCTTCATTTCCGTGTGCTACCAATGGACGATATCACCTCCCCCAGCGTGGAGGGTGGCTGGGTCTAGTGCTGGAGTTGCAAGCTCTTACGTGAGGACTTACCATCTTCTTCTGAGATCTCACAGTGAAAACTTCCTGCTCTCCACAGGAGCCACTACCCACCAGCACCCAGAATCTTCTCTGACTCCGGGGAGAGTAGGAACGAGGACTAAGTCCACAGCTAGGTAGAGGTTCTGGGTCTGGTTGTTGCTTGATGTACGAAGGTGAGCGACAGAGGGACACACCCTGCCTGGTTCTTCCTTGAACGCTTCTGACCACGCAGTGACCAGAATTTTCTAAAGTGTGTGTGTGCTGAGTATGTCAATAGGTGTTAGTGAAGAATGCTGCAAGTTCAATTGGATTTGGGAAGTAGTAGAATGAAAAGGTTCATTCACGGCAGTTCTTCTCAGAGCTAGTCATATCTAATCCAAATTGTGACTCTGTAAGAGCTGACTATCCAAGGCGACGTGCTCCGGAGTTATGTGATGGACCCTTAGCATCCCCCAGACTATAGGGGAGCAGTGCTGCGGTCAGCGAAGAAGGGGATACTTGACTTTCACATCACTTATCTAATAACTGCTGTAAGACAGAAAGATCTTTCTACAACTCGGGGATTTCAAATTAAGAGAGAACCATATTGCAGTAACTGAAGCATTGGCCAGAACACTGATCCATTTGTGTGGGATAGCAGTTGGTCAAGTGATTGACTCAATAAAATTATTAAGATGGCAAAGTCACCATCCTGAAAAGGCACAGTGGGATTATTCTGGTCTTCCAGGATGCCCATTTGGCACCAGGGGTGCCTGTGCGGCAACTGCTTGTCATGGTAGCAAGAAATGCCAAATTAACAGCCATAAAGATGGAATGATTCTGTGAGTCATTTAAATATGGACTCAGAATTTAAATCCTCCCAGGAAGGACGTTCTCAGACTACGCTCTGTGTTGCGGGGGCCTGCCCTGCTGCCCACTGACTGTGGGAAAGAACAGACTCAAATTCTCACTGGCCAGTTCCGTTTCCAGCTCCCTTGGAAGCAAAAGGTCTGGGTGCAGAGCTGGGGCCCTCGCACAGGAGCATCCTGGGTGCTAGCTACGCCCTCTTGGCAAGGATGAGTTTTCAGAGACAACATGCATGACAAAAGTTGCTTTGAAACTTACTGTCATGTTCTCTTATTCTCTCTTAACAGCAAGAGAATACTGATGCTTTGATGTATATGTAATTCATAGGCTGGACTTAGTAAGCATCAGACCTGTATTCTGGAATTTTCTTCCTCTCTTAGATTATAGGACGAACCCAGGAGAGGAACTTACGCTGGTTGGCGCACGCAACACAGACATGAGGGTGCAGAGTTTGCTCTTGCCTGGACGTGGGCAACAGGACAGCAGATCTTGGAGATGACTTGTCTGACCACTGCTGAGAAAGACCCAGAGTACGAGAGCTTCTTCCATAGGTTTGGGAGTCTCCTGTCACATAGACTAAACCTTTCAAACTCAAGGATACTCCACGTCGTCTGCTGCCAACACTTTCAAGAACCTGACTGTGAAGCGAATGCTTCCCTAGGTCTGCGCAGCATGTAAAGACCATATCACATCCCTCTAAGAGCACACGTGGCCCCTTTCCACAACCTCTCTTTCCCCGGGGGTCAGGATTCTACGATTTTTGGCCAAAGGCTACTGCAAGCCTTTCAGAGTAAAGAACATTACAACACATCACAAGGGCCCAAGCAGAGAGAAGCTAGCGTGAGCTTCAGGTGAAGAATGCAGGTGGCGCTTCAGAACTCTGCAAAAGAAGTATCACTGGGGCGTATCTGGCAGCAGTAAAGTCACTTTACCATTTACCAGCCTAGGTCCTTGTCTTTCTCATTGTAAAATACACTTGGGGACAAGGATGGGGAGAGAATGTGTCTTTTTAAGGGAAATAGGACACTTGCTCCAGCGAGGTCCCAAAGGCAGAAACAGGCTTCTTTTCGCTGCCATGGTAACAGCAGGCAGGCAGCAGAAAGGGAGGGAGGAGAGCCACAAAGACAGGCCAGTTGTCATCGTGGGCCACTGACGCTTCCAGTGTGACTTACCAAAGTCAGATTTGGTGGTGTTTTCTGAGCTGATGTGATGCTCTGTCCCTCAGACTTTGATGAAGCCACAAGTCGGAGACAGCAGTCTTGGCTTTGGGCAGCCTCACACCCTGCCTTAAAACCCTCGTCATGGCTAAGCAGGGAGCTCTGACCACTCCTCTTCTGACATTACTTGTCTTTTCTCCTGGGGTGAAATGAGAACTTGCCAGTGCCCTCGGAAAAGCCAAGCTCTGGTCTTCTTGTCTGTGCTCTGTAAATCTCTCTGTACCCTTAGCCAAATCGAAGTCCAGTTCGCCTACACTGGAGAGGCCTTGAGAGGCCCCTTTTGGCAGAGTCACGGGAAATAGGGATCCTGAGAAGCCCGGCAGGAAGTGCGAACACCCTCCATCTTGCAGGCATGAAAATCCCACAAGAGCCCCTAGATACATCCCGCTATGGCTCAGGCTATTCTTTTGGGAACTGGCGATCTTTTCTACCTCGAAAAGTTCCAAGCACCTTCACAAATAAGACCCACCCAGACCTGAGCTAGAGGCCTCTAACACAGATTCTGAGCCACCAGCCTCCTTAGGGTCCCACAGAAGCTGTGCTCCACAGAGATCCTCCTGCCTGTCTTGCTTCCTTCCCTAAACAAGGCTAAGTTACACAAAGGCTTCAGCCCAAGTGTCTCCCTCATCCTCTCATCCTCACTCTTGCCCACCCAGAAACTGGGAGGTTGAGGGCAGTGGGAAAGGAAGAGCGAACCTTCTCAAGCACACACGCAGGTGTTTTGTGACAGGAAAATGTCACACAGAGAGGGTTAAAAGGGCAGAGAGGTCTTTGACCTCATCCCTTATGCAGAAATCTGCTTTCTGGGTAAGCCAAGCTTTAAGGGAAAAGGGAGTACAGTCACTCTACCAACATTTCATCCACCCTACTCAAATGGACTTCAGAAACCTGGCTTAATTTCAGAAAAACGCCCCCATAGCAGATGAGGGATCTCATCTTCTGCTAGCGTGTCTCTTACAACTTACTTGTGAGTTCATGTGGATTGAAGGAGGATTCTTATTTATCTTGGAAAATACGTTGTCACATGTATGTGGAGGTTCTGTCACATGTTCCTGGGAGGTGGAAGTTGGGGAGTGGTGACAGGATTTCTAGAGCTGCACAGGAAACTCTGGGCTGCAAGCAGCTATGCCCATACTGACCAGCATTAAATGAGTGGGGAAGAAGTGGGTGAGCAGAGCCAGGCAGGAAGGAGTAAAACTCAGGCCTTTGCTGGGCAACCGAGAATCCAGCAGGCTCCCCATAGCATTGCGCCCTCCTCAGCCCCTCAGCCCTCTGCTCTCATGCTTCAGAGTTCTCCTTGGCCTTTCCCAGAGAAGCCTCAGAGTAGCCCGTATCACTCCACCCCATCCTCTCCCTCCCACTCCTTCCCTGCCACTCTCATTTCATTCTTGCTTTCAGAGTCACACTGGCTGTAAAGTACACGTCCAGCCTGACCTGCAGAATCAGCAAACACTGAAGGATGAAGGCTCCAGCTCTTTGCCTAATCCCTGCCTGGCTCGGCTCAGCAAGCTAAACAACAATGAGTTTGTCCTGCATTGATCTGCCTGCCCGTGTGGCTTCTCTGCTGCATCAAAACCTCCTTGGCTGCCTCACTATTGTGTCTGAGATGATAGATCCTTTGCTCAAGCCAGCCTTGACCTGAGGGGGCTAAGCTGAGCCGGAGGAGGTGTCGCAGCCCATACGGTGCTGCTGTTGGTCACACCTGTGGCTGAGGGGGCAGAGGTGAGGATTCAGCCGCTGAGAACTTGGCTGCAGAAAGGAATTCCCACATGAGAGGGGAGATATGGGGAGGCCAGAGGCCAGCTTGCTGGCTTCAAACTGAACTTGCTTAGCATTCACCTTCGCTTGGGTGAGAACCACATGGCTGTACTCTGGCACACCAGGAGGTCTCCAAGGTGCCATGAAGAAAGGTTAAATAGGGGTGGGTGGTCAGGCGAGGATCTTTTTCCACCACCTTCCTGTCTAAAGTTGCTCAGACTTGACCAGACTGGGGCAGCCTAACCTACTATCCTCATGATCAGACTGTCTCATCCAACAAGATCCCCCCAAGGTCAAAGATGCCATCACTGTCAGAAAAATCTCTCCCACTACAAGCCAGGTGATAAGTTTTAGATCTAAGATCAACCACACCTCCAGGCACCTAGGAGTCACCAAATGCTAGAATGAATGAGAAGAAAACATTATGGATGTTCTTTTCTAGAAAGCCTTTAAGATAACCCTCCTTGGGTGGTTCTAGAAGGAAGTTTGGGATGAGGCCTTATCCCAGAAGTCCCCAAAAGACTTCTCTGCCCGGGAGTGGAGGGTGGGGCTAGGACTGTGCAACTCTGCAGAAGAGAGAGGGGCTGCTGTAGGAAGCAGCAGAGTGACGGAGGCCAGGCAGAGACCACGGTCCATCCTGGTGCTGCCAATCACTGCTAGAAAAGCCCAACTCCATTTCTGAACTTTTCTGAGCCTCAGCTTTCTTGTGGCTGGGATGTGGCTGGCTCTGGGTAGATGTTTCCTAAATTAGACATGATTACTTTTTTCCCCAGCACTGGGGATTGAACCCAGGGTCTTTGTACTGAACTGCATCCCCAATCTTTATTTATGGTTCCACGACCTGCCATTTAATGCTAGTGGCACACAGCACTACACTGGATCAAGGCTGTAGGTGAGTTCCTCCCTTTCCAAGCTTCAAAACCAGTACCCGAAACACCCTCCAGCATGGAGATCCAGAGAGCCCCTGGCAAAAGCTCTGGGCTCACGGACTGTGTCAGCTGTGAACTTCTACAGCTAAATCCTGTAGCACCAAAACATAAGCTTAAGGCCAAGAACACCACTGTGAAGTCCTGTTGGTGAGATTCAAGCCCAGAAGGTCATGGAGCTGCAGGTCTGGCTGGTGCCCTGAGCCCCTTGAATGGAAGCCAGTGGAGCTGGCATCCTTCCTGGGCTGAGCACAGCTCTGTGGTGTGTCCTGTCCCTGCTCTCCTACCCCAGACATCTAATAGGGGGATAAATGCCACGGGACCTCAAAACAACCTAGAGGAAGCCATGGAAAGCAGAAGCCAAGAAAACCCAACATCCTTTCTGAATGCCAAGTCATTCTGCCCCCCACCTTCCTCTGCTTCCCTGACATCTGCTGCAGGACCTTCTGCTGTGATTTCAGACCTTCTCAGCTCTCTCCCGCTCTTCTCACTCAGCCCAAGGCCCTGTCTTATGCTTTAGAGACGAAATGGAAGCCAGCAGACAAGACCTCATTCACTTTCTTACCGGAGACCTTCTCAAAGACCCCATGCCCCCATCCTTTCCTCTTGCCGCCCACTACATCAGAAGAGCGCATCTCTCTCCACTTCACTAATGCCGACCCCTCCTCTTGAGTTGGGGATGCTTTTCCTTCCCATTTTCTCTGGGGCTATTTCTAGTGCACCCATTAGCTAGTCTCCCTTGCATCAACGGGCTCTATGCATTGGAACAAAGCAAAGCTAAAAACTCTCTCGTATTAAAAATGAAAGTTTTCACCCTGGAACTATGCACTCTCCCCACCGTGGTCTGAAGGACAGTCCTAACCCTCAAGCATTCATGTTTCAAAGTCTGACTCCCTGGAGCCCTTCAGAACAGAAAGATGCAGAGCTGGGACACACCCCACACACCCCAGCCACTTTGGAGGACAGGAGCATCCATTTCCAAACTAGATTTAAACAGGAGACAAAATGAGGGTAAGCTGTAGGGCACCAACCTAGCCTGTGAGTTCCCAGTTGAACTCCCTGGCGAGCAAGCTCTTATCTCATTTCTTCTTTACTTCCTGAGTGACTAAACCCATCCAGCATGCCTCCCCCAGCCCTTTTCCTGCAGGAAGCATCCCTTCCTCCTAAAAGAAGAGTGTAAGTTACAGAGGTAGTTCAACCCTTTGGCTGTGTCGGGGCCTAGGGCCCAGGGGCAGACAGATGTGCCAGCTTTTCTAAGCCTTTGACTCTCAGTAGGATCCCCAGACTATGTGCCCCGATTCTTGAAGCCCACACAAGACCTGTCATGGAAGCCTGAAACACCTAAGAGTGTGTGTGTGTGTGTGTGTGTGTGTGTGTGTGTGTGTGTGTGTGTGTGTGATGTGTCTGGATGATCATGAGGTAGACCTGTAATCTCAGAGCTCCAT
This sequence comes from Hystrix cristata, assembly GCA_004026905.1. Classification (NCBI taxonomy): domain Eukaryota; kingdom Metazoa; phylum Chordata; class Mammalia; order Rodentia; family Hystricidae; genus Hystrix; species Hystrix cristata. The sequence continues at coordinate 18,210 of PVJO010010268.1, forward strand.
CTTTCTCTAGGCAAGTTCACATTCCCGAGGCCCACAGAAAAGATACAAAACCCTCCATCCCAAGGAGAACTCCACCAACTCACTGATCCAGCAGAGAAAAATAATCCTCCATCCCAACACGTCAGCTCTAAAGAGAAGATGTTCACAGTTCCTAGCTTCTCAGATCACAGAAAAATCCTCCCGGCAGCAGGAGAGTGTGAATCTCAATGGCCCTAGAAACATCCCCAGAAGTCGGATTCGAATGTTTCTTCTGCCTCTTGTGTGGTGTGACCCTGGTGAACAGTTCAAACTCTCTGAGCCTTTATTTTCTCCTCAGTAAGATGAGGAAGCACTTCACTGTATGCATCTGACCTATCTGGAGGAGTCTCAATGAAAGCAATCAACGGAACCAATTGTAAACATCTTTGCAGTTAGAACTAAACTAAGAAATGTCTTTAAAGGAATAATAATAAAGCAGGAAAGAAATGTGGGGAGCCTGGAATTTCTTTATCTTTAATATTTTTCAAAAACTTTCCAAATAAGAGGTCTGATCCAGTCATTTCATTAGAAAATAAAGTGTTTATTAAGAAACTATACACTGAACACTCCTATAAGTCTCTGTGAAAACACAATGCCCCATTGTCATAGCACAAGGTGAAGGAAATGGCAGAATAAAAGATGCTGGGATGAATGGAGCCTGGGAGGCTGGAAATGAGGTAATGATTTACAATGATTAAAAAACATCATCCTCAAGCTTACTCCTTAAAGCCACACTCGGGAGGAGGCCTTAGATGGGGGCAGCAGGGCGTGACAGGGAAGACCCTGGTGCAGCGCATTGGGGAGCAGGCTCAGGATCTGGGCAGAACTAACACATACTTGGAGGCCCTAGAGGAAACCTGAACCCCCAGGTGATTCTCTAAAAACTTAGAGGCCTGTGAGGCCGCCCCAGATACAGAGCAAGAACTTGGAGAACTTCCTGTTTTCAAATCCCATGGAGGCATCTGCAGAATCAGGCTGGGAACCTGACATGAAGAACCACCATCCATAGGAGCCAGGGAGGAAAATCCTTAAGCAGGAGTCTTAATTCCCAGGGAAATTTGCTAAAACCGTAGGATCTACTTTCAACTGCCGTGCAATACACCCCAAAACACACTGGGCTATAATGACTGCAATTCTGTCCCAAGAACTGCCCGTGGGGTGCTCCCTGGTCCTTGCTCTGCCCCATCCAGGGACAGCTGAGGCTGCCTCTCCACAGCAGGAAGCTCTGTGGGTGCGTGGAAGCCGGGCTAAGCCACAAGCCCGCTCAGGCAAAGTGGCCCCGCAAATGTGCGTCTCCTATCAAGCGAGGGACGGTCATTCCCTCCCTTCCTCTCCCCCACAGGTCAAGGTGAAAGTGGGGGAAACAGAGCCCCTCTTTGGGAGAGGGTGGCTATGGAGTAAGGCATGAGTCAAAGCAAGCAAAGTAAACACACAGATTGACCAGAGAACAGGATGACACTTCCATTGGTGCCATGAGAGGGGCTGGAGGAGGCCCATTTTTACTTTTCTTCCCCTTCAGTTCATGTTGACCTTGAAATGGTGATTCCACTGGGTTCCAAAAGTTCTCAGAGTCAAGAATAAGTGGAAGTAGGGGAAGAGAGCCAATCCCAGGATCATGGATTAGCAGGAAGGGCCTCAGTCCCTGATTCCCTTGGTCCCTTGAGGTCCTAGTAGGATGGCCAATTCACGGGCAAGACCTCCTGCAGCCAAAGCTTGTCGGAACTGCAGCTCTAGGGGCCAAGGAGGAGCTTGGAGAAACACTCTTTCCAAGGAATCGACTTGGAACCTCTAGCATCGCACCACTGTGAGCCATTCCAGAGAGAAGAGGAAGGCGGGGCAAGTGTGTCCAAAAAAAGGTAAATTTTCTCCACCAAAAAAAAAAAAAAAAAAAAGAATAAAAGCAAAAACAAAGTGATTGGTTTCCATTCTTTCCTCTGAGACCTAAGCTGGTGCCAATGCTTGGGCCTGGCTCCCCCTCCTCTTACCGCGCCGTCTCCACCTCTGCTTAGCTGCTTGCTCTCTGACTCTTCCCCACTGGAGCTTGCAGGGCGACGAGGTCACTAAGAGGACAGCACAGTATCCTAGGGAGAGCCAGGGAGACCCCACGCTTCTGAGCACGGCTGGACTTCATCAGGCTTTCTCGTGGTGGTTGGGTTGTTTTTGCAAAGCAAGAGAGTGGCTAGTGTGTTTAACAGATGGCTCCTGGTGCACAGGTTTGTAATTCTCTTTATTGGCTCTAAAGATGGTGGCAGGAGCTGCCTCGTAGGTTGGACAAAAATGGAGCACAGTGATGATTGGAGGGAAGGGGCAACCCTGCCAGTGGCGGATGGGGAGAAACGCCCATCTTGATGGTGTTAGATGGTGCGGGGGCACCAGTGGCTCATGCAGTTTCTACTTAACATCCCCGGATCCAAAGAGAACAATGCCTAGAGCTTCCAACCTCTCAGAGGGCCCAGCCTACCAAGGTGACATCAAAACAAGGAGGCTTAAAAGGAGTTTTTAAAAGCCATGACGTCCTTTGCTGAAATAAACATTGACATCCTCAACATAGATGCCATGGTTAAGAGGCTTGGAATGTCCAGGAAGGCTTATTGGATTCAACATAATTTCTCTGAAACCTATAAAAAACAAAAAGAAAAAAAACAGAAAAACAGAAAAAAGCAAAATAAAGTAAAAACCAAAACCCCCAAAGAAGATCAAAACTAGGAGGGGAAACAGAGAGGGAGCTTGAAAAGGGAAAAACTAGAGATATGGCTAGATATATATTGGAAATAGCCAAATGAACTGCCAGCACAAGGGAAGGATCAGGGGTGTAGGGTTGGGGGTAACTTAAAATCAAGCGTGGTCAGAGAAACTGGAAACACTCCATTTTTCCATAGCCTCCACTGAACATGTGAAGGGAAATAAGCATAACGTTTGGGGGCTGGGCCTTGGACTGTCACGGAAGAGGAGGAGCAGATTCAGCTAAGGGGGTCTTGGTCTATCACCACCTTTCTGGAAGAAAGCGCCCTGATGGGTAGGTGGGAGAAGGGTGTGCACACTGGGGTCGCCAGAGGATAAGGAGGAGAGACTACGCTTTCCCGGGACTCTCCGTCTTTAGAACCTGGAGCAGCATTTCTGATTCTAAGAGCTGACATTTCACAGACCGTGTAGACCACACCAGTAGGCGGGGTGCTATGAGCCCTTTCTTGTTCACCTGTTCACTTTAGGTCTGCAGAAGGTTCAAGAAGTGCTGGCTGAGATCTCAGCCTTCCCACAACTCCAAATCTTACAGGGGACGGAAATACCCTGGAGGATGGTGTCGGTGGCCACTGCGCCGTGGGCTGCCACAAGCAAGGAGGCCTCCACAGCAGTGTGGCTTCTTTCCGGCCACACAGTCAGGTGTGGATGTTCTTAGTCAACTCTCCAGCAAGAAGTTGCTCAATCAACTCCTGATTTTAAAACTGTCTCTAAACTGTGCATATCTGTATAGATGTGTCTAAGTGTGCACACATGTCTGCACATGCCACACACACAGACACATGAACACAGCAAGCCTGTTTTTTCATGAAGCTATATGCAGGCATGTGGAGGACGTAATGGGCTGCAGGTCACTGGGGACATATACAATGGGGAGAGACTGAAACAATTCATTTGCATTGAGACTCTCCCCTCCTCCTGCCCAGGACATATTATGATCACGGCAAGGTTCTAGTCTTGGATATTGGGGTCCCTCCCTCTTCAGGGAGTCAGATTTGCAAAACAGAGGGAACCTTCTTTGTCTATGATGTATTTAGAGGAAAGCTAAGTTTCAAGATGATATAGCTTCTCCAGGCTGATCCTAGACAGGGTTTCTCTGGGACCTGAGTGGGGAGGGACAGAAGGTCATGAGTCTGTGACAGCACTGTCTCTCTCCAGGCCACAGTCCCTCTCTGACTTCTCCTGCACCCTTTGCCTAGGCCCCGTGACATTTCTTTCTTTGGAAGAGACTCTTGTAACCTAAGTGAATTGAGTGTTATTCCCACACTGGACACCTAGTCATATCCTGAGACATATGGAGGTTTTACAAATCTTTGGGTCTTAAGAATCAAAATCTGGTAGGAGAAGGGGTCTTTACTGCACACGAAGATGTCAAAGGAGGTAACTCACCATGTGACCTTGGATAAGACACATCCCCACTCTGGACCTCAGGCTCCTCATATATATAGTGAGTTGATGGGACTAGATGATCTCTATTGTCCTTCAAGTTTAATATCCCATGATTGTCTATATTTGAAAAGACCCCTGGCAGAAGAGGCAGACACACGGGGGAATTAATGGTCAGTATTGAGCCCCAAGTGCAAAATCACAGGGAAGTATTCTTCTTCAATGCACAAGGCCAGAAAAAGAAATCCAGGTCTTCCCAGCTCCTGTCCCCGCACTGCTTTGCCTATAGTGGCATCTGGTTTATTTTATGCATAAAATTGAGATTCATTATCCTCTGAGTATCTCATAGTGGCATTATAGAACTGGTACAAGTTGGAGTCAGGGAAGCAAGATTTTTCATCATCACAAACTCTGCACAATCCTTTTACTAACCTGTTTACCCTCATCCCTTTCTTGGGTCAGAATGTCCCCAAACTGTACCTATTACTGTCCCCCTGGATGCCATTCCTGGGCATGGAAGGAAGATTTTTATGACTTGGGAAATGATCCTGCTGGACTTCAGACCCCCCCGTCTGACTTCCTATCTCCCATAGAAGGAATTACACTGATTTCCAAAAGGGAAGTAATATCACAAAAGGAGATGAGGAGACAGGGTTGTGGCATGTTGAAATATTTCTTGCCTCCATTAGGGTGTAAAGCTTTGGACAGCCAAACTGTTGTTTCCCTAGAGATATGTGGCTCACAACTCCTGGGAAGAGATATGACTCTAGCTTCTGAGAGAGAACTCTCCTTTGGAGACCCTGCAGCACCCGTGGGCCTGGGGAGGCTCCGTGTCAGATCTATTAAAGGCCAGGGCCAAGCTGGTCAAAGTCTCTGCCAAGGTCCCTGAAGCTGCCTTCATGAACATGAGACTTTTCCCACATGAGCCAGGATCTGAAGTTTGTTTTCTCTGGAACTCTTTCCCAGGTGGAGCCTTTCCAAGATTCTGAACGCTGAAGCTTGATAGCATGAGAGGCATAGCTCCAAAATCCTCCATTCCTCCCTGCTCCTTCCTCAGAAAGACCCCAGAGCAGGAAGGGAAAGGCATGGCCAGGGGGTTGGGAGGGGGGGACAGGCGGGCAGAGGAGACTAGGACTACGGTGAACACAAGGGAAAGAGCAGACGGGTGTAAAGGAGCCCAAAGAGGCAAATACATGTCCAAAGAAGGTCTTGTCCACTAAATGGCTCATGGACCCCCACATCTAACCTTTTCCCTATCTGTCAAGACCTTTCCCCAAAGTCACCCAACACACAGGGACTTGTAGGACCTCTGTAATTCAGAACAGACCCTAGTCCAAGTATGTTTCCTGAGAAGCAAGCCAGAAACTCTAAGATCATCCAGAGAAAGGAAGGAGATTTGTAAGGCAAGAGACCAGAGGAGTCTAGGTGCTGAGCACCCACAGGATCGGACAGGAGGTTTCTCAGCCAATCCCCCTGAGCCAACAGCAGATTAAACAATTAGGGCCAAGTCCCCTACATTTGCTGCAGCCAGGAAAGACCAGATCCAATGGCTGTGCAATACAAAAAGAGTCCTAGCATGTTCCTGGCAACTGTGCAGACCCTCACTTTCTCTCTCTCACTGAGGCTTCAGCCCTGCACCCTGGTGCTGGGTTTCTAGAGCTCCCAGCTCTCGAGCACTTGCCGGTGAAAAGAGTTTCCCTGCATCTTGTGCTGACCCCCCTCTCTGGCTGGATTCTCAGTGGCCTCTGCTTCTGTCCCTGCTTTCTTCCTTTTGTTCTCTGGCATGACGATTTCATTATCTAACTCCACGGATTGGTTTAATGTTATGGCTTTGATAAAAGACCCAATACCACATGGAACTCTCCTGCACTATTTTCAAACATCTCCTCTTCCGACGTACTTGTCATCTTAAAGTTGTTACATCACAGCAATGCTTAGCACTTACACAGCGCCGGATACAAGAAGAATACTTTGTACTCCAGAGTGGGCTGAAAAACACAGTGGTCCTGGCAGCGAGGTCAAGGGTGAGTTATTAAAGGAAAGCAGAAGCACAGAGCAATTCAGGCAGAAGAGCACCTCTCCCTAGTCAGGTATCATTCCACCACAGCCTCTCCACCTTTCCCCAAGTGCTCAGAGAGGTGAAATGTCCCTGAACCAAGCTGCAGGAACAGGGTAAAGAAGGGAGCCTCAAGCAATCCCACCTATAACACTCCTACCACGGGACATACCGCCGGTGGCCCCGGCAGACAAAGATCTACCTAAGTTAATGATACTGCCAAGCACTGCCTGCCATTGATTCTCGATCCTTGAATATCCTCAAAATATTGCTCATATTAACTCCATTTTACCAGGGGGAAAACTTAGCCTTTATCGCACAAAGAAATCCCCGGGTTATGTTGTGGCAGAATCTGAATCCGAATCCAGTTCTTTATAACTCCAAAGTCCTTATAATGAACTACTCTGCACTAGGATCCTACTTGATGAAAACCAATATCCAGGAAGAGGGAGGTCAAGGCAGTGGCGGGGACATTCTCCAGGAGAAAGGGGTCTGGCTCTCTCAGCAAGCCCCACACAGAGGGCTGGAGTTTTCTTTCCTCAGGAACAGCTTCCATAGCTTGGGAGCCAAGCAGTGCCAAGCCCTGCCACTCCCCTTGTCCAGCAGAGCCTGGTCCAGCCTTTTCTCGTATGCTTTCCTTTCTGTACTCTCCAGCCTATGACCCCCATCACCCTAGCAGTAACACATTGCATGGTTCGGGAATGTCCCAGGAAGGAACCTCAAACTCTCTAGACATCCACTCCACTTTGATATTACTTTGGAAGTTCAGCCTAGGAAGAACAAAACATAACCTCATGAACAAGAGGTAGCAATGATTCCAAAAGGAAGAGCCATTTTCAGGATATAGTCGCCCCCACAGAAAGGGTGAATACTAGCTTTGAACATCCCTGGGAAGCTAAGCATGGTGCCCAGAACAACTCTCTCCCCAGCATCCCAGGCCACTGTGTGAGCAGGGTGGACAGAAAAGAGTTATTGAAGAAAAACTCCCACATATACAGATGTATCTTTTTCATTTCCTACACACGTGGAAGCCCCTCCAAAGATGTGCAAAGGTGTTCACCAAGCATTCCTAAGGGTATCTAGTATGTGGCTATGATCGTTTTGTTTTGCACCTTTGCCACCCGATGTGGCTATTGCTCCTCTGAATTTAAATTCTTCCTTCTCTTGCCATCAGATTCAATAGAAGCTTGGTGCTACTGGCTCAAGTGGGTGAGCCCCAAATTCTGCAGTTGCAAACCTAATCCATGGGCCGTATATAGCCTTCGGATCTCTCTCTCTCCATCTCTCTCTCTCTCGCCACAATCTTTTTCTTTTTGAATTTTTTACTTACTTGCCAATTTAAAACTTGGAAGACTGCACATTTAAAATATCCTCATTTTAAGCTTTCCTTGAAAATCCAAGCATTCTGGCAAGTTGAACCAACATTTCTGCACAGTAACAATTGGTTGGAGCAGAGTGGTGACTACTCAATTTACACAGTGTGTGTATCCTCCAGTTTGCCATATTCCACAATATCACGGCTATCTGTTAAAGACCAAGGAATGTCATTCAGCAAGCCCCACTGAGCACTCCTATAATATCAAAGTAATACTCTTTCTGATCAGGATTAACAGTTATAAAGAAGGAGCTAGAAATCTATCTCAGAGAGGAGAAGAGATAGTTCAAGAACTGAACTGTGTTTTTAAGGAGAGTTTTGTTTTCAGAAATCAGGTTGCCAACAAAAAAACACACTGGGACCATGGAGCACGCTGCCACTAGGAGAGAAGGTAGCACTTGTACTACTCATATCATCAGCTGGTTGTGCCTTTCACATTGCCTGACATATGTCAGGCTTTACCAAAAGGACACCGAATGCCAAACAACAAGATTTTTTTAATGCAACTGTTATACTTCCATGGGGTACAATTTGACACCAAGTATTCCTGTATCCTTATCATAATGAACATGTAACAAAAGGTTCTTTTGGATAATGGAATGTACTTGGAATTGAACTGTCCCCGTTGTATACTTCAGGCCTGAGAGTGTTGAGTGGGATTCCCAACTTCAACGCAGGGCATCTCTTTCCACACAGTCACCTCAATACTGCTGGGAAAATGAGTGCTGAGTGCGTCCAAATCAACTTGGATCCAGCTGTGCAGAGAGTTTCGGGTTGGGAGGGGTGTGGGCTGAGGTCGAATGATCCCTGAATGAGAGCAGGCTCATGGAATCAGGCCCACAGGAAGAGTGGAGGATGTCTATGAATGGGTGAGGTAAAAGGGCATCAAACACAGAGATCCCAGACAAAAGCCAACACTAACCGCTGGAGGAATCCCAGCAGCTCTCACAGCTTGCCCCCAATGAGCGTGGATTGCACTCAAGCCGGGGCAGGTGGGCCGAAGGACCCGGCCTCACTCAGACCATCCCAACAGCAAGCTGATCTCCGCTTAAAGGAGTGAATGCTAGTCCCTAAGAAAGTGAAACTCCTTCCGCTCTTTGACATGGATGAAATGATCTCTCGGAGTCCAAATGCTCCACCAGCGATAGATGAGGATTCATCATATGACGAGACCTCTTCACCATTCTCAGAATTCATTGTATAACAGAAAACTTGCAGTAGCTGAGCATCTTTTTTTTACCCTCAATCTAAAAGACAGAGAACCTCAGGTATTATTAATCTGGTTCATTCCTGTCCTCACACTTCAAAATATCTTTTATGTTCAGCATGGTTTTCTTCTCCTCTCTTGATGCTTTTGACGCTTTTCAAATGTTTAAAATATCAGAAAAGCATAGAGACTATCAGAACTCTGTGCCTACCACCCAGCCTTAACAATTATAATATATTGATATCTTCATTTCAAATTTTGAAGAAATAGACCGTGACAACAGACAAGAATCCTCGCGAGTCCCTTCATCACAGTTTCTTCTTTCCCCTCACCAGAGTTAACACGGCTGCTCTGAAGGAGGTGACTACCACTTCCAGGCATCTTACAATAACTCGGCCACCCGCGTGCACACACGTCCATAACCAAAGTATAGTGTCGTTCTGTTTAAATTTCAGCTTTCAAAAAGCGATGCATTCTAGACTTACCTCTTTTAGAACATGTAGTTTGCATTCAGTGATTTCAGTTTATGGAGTCCACTGTGTGAATATACAGTACTACAAATTATATTCCTGTCCTACCAACTGATTCTTGTCTCTATTTTTTCACTATTCGAAAAAAAAAGGTAGCAATAAATATAATTACACAAGTCTCTTTATGCACATGTGGGAGAGTTTCTCTAGAGAGCAGTTGGCAAACCTTTCCTATAAAGGGCCAGATAGAAATTATTTTAAGCTTTGCAAACTGTACAGTCTCTGTTGAAACTACTAAATTATGTCACTATAGTCATGAAGCAGCTATAGACAACAAATAAATAAATGAGCACACTCCAGTAAACCGTCACTTATAAAAACGGGCCTGCATCAGAGTGGGCTTTGGCTGGCAGGCCACAGTGTGCTGACCGCTGCTCTAGCATCCGGTCACTCACACTGCAGGCATGAGGGCCAGGTCAGCAACTGCGGGGTGTCTGGGGGGAAAGGAGACTCTCAGACGTCACTGATTCGACATCTGCATTTTAACAGGCTCCTCAGGTGATTCGTATGCACAGAACATCTCAGAAGTACATCTTTAGAGGATGTTCCTCTAATTTAGAATATATACATCCTTACTTCACCCAATTGCTAAATGTTTCCCCAAAGTGATGATATCAAGTCATATCTCTATAATTACTAAATGGATGAACTTCTTATCCTGTATTCCCATATCTGGAATTATTAAATATTTTTCTTTCCAAATGATGAGTGTTAGATGTTATTTCCTTGTAATTTTAACATGCATTTCCCTGATTACTAGTGAGGTTACACATCAACTCAACTGGGGCTTCCTGTTCTGTGAGCTGCCTATTTATATCCTTTCCTCATTTTGGAGATGAGTGTGTGTGTGTGCACGTATGTGTGTATGTGTGTGTATTGCTCTTTTCTTTATTATTTTGGGAGTCTGTTGATTATTTTGCATGCAAATTTTCCATTGGATACATACATTATAACTTGTTCTGTTAGTCCACTGTCTTTTAATTTTGTATATAATATGTATATAGATTTAAATTAATGTAGTCAAATGCATTGATTTTTCTCTTTATTTATAATCTGTGCTTTAAGAAATATTTGCTTCCTCAAAGTCAAATTATAGTGTCTTTTCTTTTAAAAGTATATTTTGTAAATCTCCCAAATAATTTATGTTGAGATTCCTCACTCAAAGAGGTGGAGTTTAACTCCCTCCTCTTGAGTGTGTACTGATACTGGATGACTTCCTATGTGCACCTCAAGGGGCAGTGTGTGACTTTGTAGTAGAGACCTAACAAACACTGTTAGCCAGGTGATCAAGGCCAACATGATGTGATGTGGTAAGACTAGCACTTCAGCTCTGTATTCCTCCTCCCCAAAATCTATGACCCCAATTAACAAGTCTAAAAAGATAGCTATTCCACATGAAATCTGATCAGTGCTCCTCAAAATTGCCAAGGACATCAAGGACAAGGAAAGTCTGAGAAACCATCACAGATCATTACATTAAATGTAATGCGGTATCCTGGAATAGAGAAAAGACATTTGGGGTGAAACTCATGAAGTCAGAATTTGTGTTGAGTCTAGTTAACAGTAATCTACCAGCACTGACTTCAAATTAGATTTTCCAAGGGTGTTTAGAAAATAAGCATTTTTGCTTTAGTAATTTTGCTGATCTCCTTAGTTATTTCTAATGTTTATTTTATAAATACCTTTTGATGTTCTATGTAGGGTGATCATATCCTTCACAAGGACCACCATCTCTGTCTTATCAATACTTTTCTTCTTTTCTTATCTTATTGCATTGACAAGAATCACCAGAATATTGTTAAATAAACAGCATGACGACAAGCAGCCTTATTAGATTATTTTTAATACATATTATAATTTTTGACTTACAATTCATTTTGAGTGGGAAGGGTCTTTTTTTTCCCTTTTCTGCTCATTCATATTATCTAACTTGTTATTGTTTCCGTTATTCTCGCTTCCATCCAGCCTCTTAGAATTTCAGTCTCTTTAAGATTGTGGGATTTAGAATTAAATCCCATAGTGTTGGTTTGGACTTCCTGTGGAGTAATACTGGGTATATAGGACAACAGTTTTCAGCTAGTTGAGTGGCTTAACTAGGTTCACACTTTCAAAGGCTGAATTTTTATCCCCTCTTCCCAACTTCCTTGGACAGATTCCCAAGGAAGCTATGCAACATTGTTTTTCAGAATCTTTTCTTCAGTGTAGAAACTTGTCCCCAGCTGATGGTTTCAAACAGTGCCTCTAATTTTGATCCTATGACAATGTGGAACATATAGTTCTGCAGATCCCTCTGGAACTACGTCCCTGCCCTTATTTTTGCCTCTAGACTTGGAACCAAGCATGAGAAAGGCTACAACTCTGCTCCACACTCGTTATTTCTCCACCATTTCTCATTCATAAAGTTATTCATCTTGCTCAGTGTGGTGGCACACGCCTGTAATTCCAGCACTTGAGAGGCTGAGGCAGGAGAATTGCTGTGAGGTTGAGACCAGCCTGGTCTACACAGTGAGTTCAAGGGCAGCCTGAACTACAAAACAAGACCCTATCTCAAAAAAAAAAAAAAAGGTAAAAAGTTATTTATCTTGTTTCGAGGGTCAGCTATATCTTTTTATATTTTTGTTATTGCTATATATCTGAGTCAGGGAAGGTACATTAAAGTGAATTTAGTGTATCATCTTAACCAAAACTTTCTTTCCATATTAGAGAAAAAAATGTATATTTTCCTTGCTTGCAAAGCTAACCTTTTCTTTTGTGTATGATACTGGGGCTCAAACCCAGGGCCACTCTTTCACTGAGGTACACCCCAATACTTTCTTTCCTCCTTCCCTCTCTCTCTCCCCCTCCCTCCATCTTTCTCCCCCCTCTTTCTCTCCTTCTCTCCCCATACTTTCTTTTTATAAGATGTCACTAAGTTTTTCAGGTGGGACTTAAACCTGTGATCCTCCTGCCTCAGCTTCCCCAAGTTCCAGGATTACAGGCATACATACACCACTGAACACCACTAAAGCTGAGCTTTCAACCATTGTCTTCAATCTTATCTCCAACTTCCTCCTTCAATTATTTCCTTAATTATTTCAAATGTTTTTCCAACATTTTCCAGCATGTTCTACTCTCCTTTGTACAGAAATCTATATATGGTCACCTCTTTCTTTTGGTATGCTCACGCTACCAGTCTCTCACCTCATAAATATACATCTCCTCCACCTACCAAACCATTCAATTTCACCCAATTTCTTTATTTCCTTTAGGCACCAATTTTTTTTACAATTCAGTTACAACCCTAGCTGACACTGTCACATGTCACTCGTGCTTACCTTCCCACGCAAAATTCTATTCTTGCCAAAGAAAAGAATCTACTCAAGTTCACTGGTGATTCCCTATGACCCGATTTTCTCCATTCCTCTTCAACTTGATCATTCCACAGACCACCCACATCCCCCATGACACTTAAAAGTATGCCAATCTACTCAGCTTCCTTTCTGCTGCCCTTCTTTCTACTGGCTTCTCTTCTTCCACCAGTCTTTAGGTGGTTTATCAGGAGTCACTCCTCTTGCCTCTCAGTACTCACAGTTTGATTCTGAGAGTGGTAGCAGCAGTAACAATGGGAGCTTGCAAGAAATGTGGAATCTCAAGCTCTACCCTAAACCTACTGAATCAGGAAATATACTGAACAGAATCCTCAGGTGAGTCCTACATCGATTAAAGTGTGGCAAGTGCTGCCCTAGCCATCTGCTCCTCTTGTTCTCTATCTCTCTGCACATGCTACCATTAATGCCCATCCCCAGTAGGGTGACTGCTAATCCTTTTATCTCCAGCCAAAACATTTCCTCCATGTTTTATCCTCACAATTCCTGCTGGCTTCTTTCCATTTCCATTATTTGGCAACAAAACCACAGACACAACATTTCTAGAATCCCCTTCCTACACAATCCCCCTTTCTGAAAGGCTAGTTCTTTAAAGTCATCACCATGCTTGTAATTACCCAGGCACAAACTCTTGGTGTCATCCTCATTTCTTGCCAGTGTCCTCCTAATTCCCAACATCTAATTAAATATTAGATTTCAAATATTTGTCTTGTAATATCCAGTGTACACGTCCTTTTATTTAGATGCCCACATTGGCAAATTATGGAAGAAAGATCTAGAGACAGACTGACCTGGTTTTTAAATCCCTGTCCTATTGCCTACAATTTGTGTGTGTGACCTGAAAACCTTAAGTATATTGCTTCTCTGTGCCTCAATTTCCCCTTCTGTAAAATGAGAATATCATTATCTCACAGGCGCTTTTATAATTAAAAAAAGTACACTCAGATCAACACATGAGAAGTGGTGCATTATAACAAGTGTTGGCTTATGCTTTCTCATTGATCACTCCGACTTTGGGGTCCATGTTCCTCTGATTCCATTCCTTAAGTTAATCCCTCTGGCACATCACTGTCAAATCATATCCGGAAAACATCATCTTTATCAATTCATCACCCTGATCAGAAACCACCAGTGACTTGAAAGTGCCTTTGCATAATCCCCAAAAGGCTTAGGCCGCCACCCCAGACCCTGCATCCCGTTTCCAGCCAGCTGCCCTGGCTTAGCATCCACTCCTCCCCCACTCACTCCCTGAGTCAGCTGAACTCCACCCTGCCCACACCTTACACTCAACAGTGGCTGTCCTCATTCCCACAGCATTCTACCGTCCCAGTTCCTTATCTTCCAACTCCTCGTTTTCATCCAGTTCTCAATCTTTAAATCACCTGCTCAAAACCACTTTCTTTGTAAGTCACTTCTACGTGATATCTCTTCTCTGATTATCTGCAACTCTTTTAAGTATATACACAACAATGAAACCTGTCATGTATGTATTTCTCATTTTTCAATAAGATTATTTCTGAAAGTAGACAGGCTCTAACAACAAGTACCTATAAGCACTTACAGCTGTCCAGACAATGGACCTCCTCACCTAACTTGGTCAACATCCTCACAAGGTGAGAAATGCTGTGATTTCCAGTTTGTGAATGGGGAAAGTAAGGGGCAGAGATGCTTAATAATTTGTGCTAAGTCACCCTGTTAATAAGACGCAGTGCTAGGAGTCGAATCCAGTCTTTCTCATCCCAGCTCTTGCGCTCTTAGTCCTTAGTGATGCCCAGAGCAAGAAGCAAATCCAAGAACTCTATTTCTCACACGCTACACCAGGAGTTTAGAAAACAGACTTATTTTTCGGGACCAACTGATTTAATTTGTGCGTGTATATATTATCTGTGTAACAATATACCACATTATTTTCAAATTCTACTATAGTGTCTTGGCATCTCCGAAGCATTTCTACTTACAAAGAATTGTAAATAATGATTTATATTAACTTTGAAATGACTCTGTGAGGTATAGAAAGAAAAATGTCATTATCTTGATTTCAGTATCTCCTATCCCCAACTTGACCACATGACACCCAGAGCCGAAGTCCTCCAGCTCCACCTGGTACCCCAGCAAGCCTGGCTTTTCTTAAGGTTATAGTTGTACAGTTCAGGCTGTGATAAGCAAAAGGCTAAGGCCTGAGTCTAGGACCAAATGTAATCAATGAAGTCCAAATCCCTACTGGTATCAGTGTTAAGCAGATCATCTTAGGGTGGGGTGTGGGCTAACAATGTCAGATTGCCGGTGCGTTCTAAATTTATAGTCCTAAAATTAGATAATACAAAACTATAAGTTGCTTTCCTGGGCTCTGCATTCCCATGATTAGCCATAACACTGAAGTTATTGAAGATAATGAAGAAGGTCAAGATGGAGGAAAAGATAGTCCACAATACATCTATCCAGAGGAACATCTACACAGAGCCTTTCTTTGGACCCTTTTCAACTTAGTGAAAACATACTTATACACCCAGACTCAATACTCGGTTTACATGCTACAGGGGCTGTGGTGTCCCCAAAGACGCACATGTGGCAGTTTATATTTTCTACCTGCGAAGAGCTGGTGTAAGCCCTGCTGTGCAGGCCGCAAAGCACGAGCACTTGGCAGTGAGCAGCACAGCTACAGCCCACGAGTGCCACCTCAAAGCCTTGCTCTAAACCTCCAAGTCACTGACACATGTTGAAGGGCTCCTCTGCTCACGGCCACTATGTGCAGAGCAAGTGGGCAAAGATAGAGGAAGAATAAGATGAGTAAGAAATAATTAGTGCTAAGAGGAGGCTAAAAGTGCCAAGAATGTGAGGGTTTCACCTTTCTAAGCTCACCTAATAAAAATGGTGCAAATATCTGAATAGAAAAGAAGGGGAAGTCTATTGTCAACCAAGGTCCTAAAACAAATAATTACAATATGGGAAATACACAAGTGAATTTCAGGAGAGAGATTCCTATCCAGAGCTGGCAGAATTTAATTGGAGAGTTATCACATGACCACAGGTGGACTGGAAAGAGGAAGTGAGAAGGTGGTCCCCGGGCAGAATTGCACGATGGGAGGGTTCTCTGATGGTGGCAGCAGCGTGAACAAAGCCCAGTACCTCAGAACGTGACCTTATTCAGAAACAGGACCTATGCAGTGGATAAGGTTCAATCATTTGAGTAGACCCTAATCTAATATGGTTCTATCTTTATTTTTAAAAAGGGAAATTTGCATACACAGATACACACACACACAGAGGCCACCATGTGAGCATGAAGGCAGAGATGTGAATAATGCATCTGCAAGCCAAGAAAAGTCCAATATTTCTGGCAAACAATAAAAAGCTAAGAGGGATCCCATTCTGGAGCCTCAGATGGAGACAACATGGCCCTTCCAACACCGTGAGCTTGGGCTGCTGGCCTCCAAGAACTACGCAATACCAGCTTTCTTGGTTTTAAGCCATCCAGTTTGTGGTACTCAGTTATACTACCCTAGAAAACCAAAACAGGGGTTTCTTTTTTCCCAGAAAAGCAGTGTACAAACTGTGATTAAAAAAAAAAAATACAATGAACGTTTAAAATTTTTTTTAAATTACAGTAAAAAGTACATTGCCATTAATCCCTCTAAAAATACTCCTCCTCGCTTTGAAAATACTTATCCAATAGTTCTTGCCACTTTTTGAAGCAGTTCTGGAAGTCCTCATTCATGAATATCTTTACAAGTTACGATAAAAAACATGCTTAATGCTGCTACTGAGTGCCATCCAATGGAAAGGTGGGCTTGTGAAAACACATCATGGTGTGTTCTCATTCACCTTATTCGCTGATGTGGCACTGTGTGACTTCTGGCTCTGCCCCAAAGTCAAAATGACCGTGAAAGTAGGTATTTTCAGTTGATCCAGGACATCAAGGCAGCCATCATGGGCCAGCTAAAGCCGCTCAGGAAAGGACTTCCAGAACTGCTTCAGAAAGAGGCAAAAATGATGGGACAAGTGATTTTGAAGTAAGGGGGAGGGTTTAAGGGGGATTCATGGCAAGATGTTTTTGCTGTGATCATCTTTTCAATTTAAATATTTACCATTTTTTCTATCTCACTTTGTATACAATTTGGTTGGAAAATATAACAGGAGTAAGGGAGAAACAGGAATCGGCCTAGCGGCGAGATTAGGGACACCATACTGGGGACCACCTATGAGCAATATCACAAAACTGGGGCATCACCGTTCAAGTGGCAGTGTTGGAACTGCACAGTGAGGAGAATTTAGGAGCAGGGATGGCGGCTAGATGAACACCGACAGATAGGCGGATGGGTGGATAAATGAAAACAGATAGATGATGCATCAGTAGGTACAGAACTGGATAGATAGCTAGATAACAGATTTAGATTAAATAATGTATCAGAAACTGATGCCAGTGGCTTTTCTACCTCACGTTAAATATCAGTTTCCAAACGTTGAAGTGTACTATCCACTTTCAAAACAGAGCTGCATAGGTGCGGAGGTGCCTCGGTGCACAGGTCCCATAAAGCCGCAGGAATCACACAGTGTTGCCAGGGAACCCGGAGGGCCTGCTCCAGCAGACGCATGAGCCAGACCTCACCCCTCTATGCCTCAGCCCACGGTGATCTCAGGCTTAGTGAGACCTGACTAGCAAGGCAGGAACAGCCACAGTAGAGTAGAAAGGAACTTACGTCATCCAAGCAATCCAGGTGAGGTGCTAGGACATTCCTGGGAGTTAGCCACAGAAGAAGAATCAGTGTCCCTAGAGGAGGAGGATGTCCTAGCCATTGCCATAAGGCTAAAGTGAGAGACAAGATTCTCCTCTAAAAAGAAAGGAAAGTGTGGTGGTCGACTTGACTGGCTTTAGGATCTGCCCCAGGAACTGGTGAAGTGCGCTTCTGGGGGTATCACAGAAGAGTGGCCTTGGGGATCTTTCTCTGGCTCCTTGCCCCTTCCACTCTGGCATTGTTCCCCTACTCTGCTTCCTGGCTGCCATGAACCAAGGAGCTTGGCTCTGCCATGACCTTCCACCACAAGGTTTCTGCCTTCGAGCCAATTGTCCGTGGACTGAGTCTCCTAAAACCACGAGCAAGCTAAACCTTTCCTCCTTTAAACTGTGGTGTTGAGTATGGTGTCTCAGGGATGGGAAAGCTCAATAAAACAGAAGGAAAGTTATTTCCACTGGAAAGAGCCATGTGATGATCACAAGACGTATCCAGGGAAGTGGAAAGAGTTCCCACTAATAAATGGAGACCACAAACTTGGGGAAAATCATTAAGAACCTCAGGAATTTGGGCAATAGTCTTGACGGTTCTGAAAGACAGTACGACCTGAGATCAGATAAAATCCAATACAAGAAGACAGTGTGTAAGAACGGCAGTGGCTGGACTGGTTAGGGTGGGGACCAGCAAGCTCTTGCTGTCGGCAGCCAGATCGTGACTATTTTAGGCTCGGTGGGCCATATGGTCTCTGTTGCAACTACTCCACTCTGTCACTGCAGCAGGAGAGCAGCCGCAGACAATGTGTAATGAATGAGCGTGGCTGTGTTCCAGTAAACTTTATTTATGGACACTGAAATTTGAATTTCATATAATTTTCACATGTTGTGAAAGATGATTCTTCTTTTGAATTTTTCCAACCATTTAAAAATGTAAATACCATTCTTAGCTCAAGTGCGGTACAAAAGCAGGCAGCAGGCTGGATTGAACCTGCGGGCCACACTGGGGACATCTAGGTTAAACGGTGACCATACCGGGCGTGGTAAGAGGTAAGGCAAGGGTGGGATCACAGGTGAGCCAGATAAGTGCAAAGGTGGTGCTTACACAAATTAGAAACTTGCTATCCGATTAAGTATGAGAGGTAGAAGAGGGTGGAGGAAGTAAAGTCCAGGCCTCTCCAGGGCTCTCCAGTGACTAATGAAAGGGCCATTAGCAACACAGCGGACCTTTGAAAAGAAGCAGGTGGTGTGTTCCGCTCAAGCCCGTGAGAGCATGCCTGCAATGCTTAAAGAAGTGTGCCAACACTTGGAGCGGGAATCAGGAACCGCATGCCCTTGACTTTATTTCATCAGACCCGAGGCAAGACACTTGCTGTTAGACGATGCTCTCCAAGCCAGGCAGGACGGCGCGGAGTGACTCCCAGCTCTGAGCACTGCAGTCCACTCTGCTCAAAGCAGAGCCACTGTACATTCCACAAGATCCATGGAAGAGCTGAGACTCATCTTAGGTCAATTTATTCTCGCGCGAGGATGAATTCTTTAGGGATTTCCTTGCATTCATTATCCTCCCCCACCCCTCAAGCATATTTGCTGCTTTGAGAGGCGGAGAATAAGACAATCCATTCAGTGCATGAGTGGGCCTGTTTCCTCTGCTGTAAGTTGAGGATGACAGTACCTTCCTCACTAGGAAACAAGGAGTAGAGTATAAGCTCTGTGGTTCACGTGGCCACATGGTTAAGGACAATGAGCAAATCTGTCTCACTTCCAGCTCTACCATCACCCAGATATGGGTCACGCACAAGTAACATCTCCCTCAACTCGATCTTCCAGCTGTATGATGGAATAATTATACTTCCCTTGGAGGCCATAGGGGCTAGAGATACGTATGTTTGGTGTGCAGTGGTGCAACCTGGCCACAATCAGCATGAATTGCACTCTAATTCCAAATGTAGACAGTGTCCAACCATACACGTCCTAAGAGAGACAAGCCAATGAAACGACAATGAGACACTAACACTGAACTACATGTTGTATAACATCCCAAGTCCATAGAGTCTTCCAACTCGCAGGCAATGATGATGTGACTACACAGTTGCATTCTTAGAACACCCTGTGACCCTTCTCTGATTTGGTATTCCACTAAATTGACAGGCCCTCGGAGCCTGTAAACACCTGCAAGTATGTGCATAAACAAGACATATAGATACCTGAAGCTTGTACTTTTATATGAATGCTTTTTGGCAGTCATGCGTTCTCATTCCCAAAACCCACTCCTTCTTGTTGTCACAACAGACCACAGTACACGTTGTGTAGCCACCAAGACTTCAAGAAATCTGGATGTGTAAACTGGTACCAGATTGTGCAAATAATCATGCTTTTACTCACTGTAAAGCCTTACTCCTCCCCAACTATGAAGTGTGATATAGATCACATTATACAGCACTTTTGATGGGTGTATGTTCTTTGGTTGACAGAGGAAAGATAGGAAATTAGAGTATCGCTCCTACATAAGAAGCCCAGGGTCATGATTTCCTCAGAGATTTACCATAGGCATTTAGGTAAAACTCGTACATTGTCTGGACACTTGTAAAGAACCCAAAGCTATTGATATTTTGGACCAAACAATTCTCAGTCACAAGGTAGGGGCCATTCGATGCATTGTAGGATGTTTAGCAGTACCCCAAACTTCTACTCACTGGATGCCAATAGCACCTTCCACCTCGTTGTGACAATCAAAACTGTCTCCAGACCTTGTGAAATGTCCCCTGGTAGAATTGCTCTGAATAAAGAACTATTGTTACAGTATGTTCTATAGAAGAAGGGATTTACACTTCAGGACTTGGGAGGTTCGGGCCCACTGAAGCTAACTACAGTTCTGTCTCCAACCGTTAACATATTCTGATGTTGCTCACAGCCCGCGGACCATTAACAGCAACTGAAAGTCGGAGCTGCCGCAGCGCTGGGTGCACCATGTCTGTGGGTAACGTGACCCAGACAGCCTTGGCTGCACGTTACGGGACAGTGGCTGTGCAGGTGCCTGTGCAGTGGCGGTGTGTGCTGTGGCTTTCTGGGCCATGGCTGTGGGATCTGTAGTGACCAACAAACCATACTGGACTCTTAGTGAGTTTCTTAGAACTACGTGAACTCATATTCTGAGGCATTTTTTAAAATCCATGTAAACTCACTACCAAGGATCCCATATTGTAACACACTAAGGGATTTAATTACTTTTAATCAGAGTTTTTCCTAGATGACCAGAAACAGTAACTAGAGAAACTTCAGTAGCCATTATGCCACCAAAAGCAGTACAGATTCCATCGGAGCAATTGCCTACACTGCAATCGTGCTAATTAAAGGCTCCCAGAAGAGTCAAGATAAAAATGTCAAATGAGATTTGTTCTGGATGTCAGTGATTTATTGCCCCACATAATCAGGTCCCAGTGAGTCTGGGAAGGAAAAGCTTGCTGGGGCAGGAGGGACAGCACTACAGCACTGCTGCCTGCCAAAGCTGGCCACTGAGGCCCCAGGTGTGATGTGCCTCAAGGGCGGAAGGCGATTCCATCAGTCCTCAGCTGTGCGGCTCCCCCATGTGTGTCATTTCCAGGCAGGATACAGGTCTGCAGAGTACGACACGATCTCATGGGCACTTCTCAAAGCTTCTCTCCTCCACCCCTGACCCACCTATTTTACAAAGTGAGTTCGGGCAGGAAGTCACTGCCTTGTATCAAAGGGTCTGTCAATGAACACCGTAGAGGTGCACTGTTGGAGCTATCGTCAGGATGCTGCCAGGTATAACACTGCGTCTTCCCACTCTACAGTGGAAGAAGACTCTTTCAGCCCACAGCATTGGGAAAGGACCTTCCTTCTCTAAACAATGACCCCAGTCTACGATGCTTACCACCAGCATGTCCGCTGTCAAATCTCTAGGTTCCCGCTAGCACCAGGCACTTAAAAGTCTAATCTTAACACAAATTGTATTTTATTTTCTTGTATTTGTTTTCCATATTTCTAAATATTCTCATTCCCCTCACTCATCTTGGTATATTGTCTGTGTCAATTTTTGCAAAGCCCCTCAAACACTTTGCACAATGAGGTAGTATATCGTGGACTAAATCACCTGTGGACATCTTTCCTTCCCTTGTGCAAATTCCGCTTCATATGCACTGAGCACACAGGTATTTCTGTGGGGCCTGCTGTGAAGGGGGTGTCATGAGGAGCTCGGGACATCACTAGGTCGCAAGACTACATCTCCAAAAGCCGGACTAGGGTCCTGAAATTCTGAAATTACACGAGGAAGACAAAATCGGGACAGCTAACAGAGTCTGGCTGGAGAATAGTAAGTAATGACCCTTATTACAAAAGGAGGGAAAGAAAAGTTTATATTGCATTATAAAATGATTCCATAGAACTAGACATATTTATATCATCGTCTGTGAGACTTTCCCCAAAAATATTGATTGAAATGTTGATTTAATCAGCTCCTGACCCGCTGATTCGGGTCATTTTTTTCTACTGGGTTCTTTGTTTAATTGAGTTGCAAGTGCTCTTTAAATAGAAAGAGCAGAGCTCAGACTTCTAGGTGTTACCACGGTGATGTGTGGCGTATACAAGCTTTCAGCTACTCCCAGTGGGATGATCCAGGAACACTGAGTGGAAATCACAGGATTCAGACACAAGTAAGAGTTAATAGTCAGTGGAAGTAGAATAATATGTTATACTGTTCTGTGTCTGTATTGGCTTGAATACCCAGACCCTCCTAATTATCAAGCTGGCCCCTGGCCCTCTTCTGAGGATTCTCACATTCAACAACAAGGGGCTTAACCGAGGCCAGGCCTAGGCATCTCTCCAAACTAGGCAGTGCCCATGCAGGGTTTTCTCTCTTATATTTTCAAAAGGTTTGAAATGTAATTCACATACCATAAAATTAATCCTTGTAAACTGTAAACTGTTTTAGTTGTGTAATTATAATACATTCATTTATTCACAAAGTTGTACAGCTATGGTACAACCTTGAGGTAAATCCTGAACATTTTCAATTTTCAT
The DNA here is from genome assembly GCA_004026905.1 of Hystrix cristata. Taxonomy (NCBI): domain Eukaryota; kingdom Metazoa; phylum Chordata; class Mammalia; order Rodentia; family Hystricidae; genus Hystrix; species Hystrix cristata. Next base: position 40,652 of record PVJO010010268.1, read on the forward strand.
CATTCATTCTCTCTCTCTCCCTCTCTCTCTCTCTCTCCCTCTCTCCTTCTCTTTCTCTCTCATAAACATAGCCCTCATTCTCATCCCCGTACTCCTACCCCTTTAATTCCTGGTAATGACCATTCTTATGTTTTCTAGCACAATGCATAGGCCTATTCAGGACAAATCATATTAAGAGGATCCCGAAATACATGGCTTTTTTCATGTGGTTTCTTTTTCTTAGAATAATGTTTCCAAGGCTTACCCATGTTGTAACATCTGTGCATAAATCATTCCTTTTTATGGTTCAGTAATATTCCATCTATGGATACAACACAACTTTTAATCAATTTTTCAGTTCATAAGTATTTGTAGTTTCCATTTTTAAACTATTACGAATAAGTCTGCTGTGAACATTCATGTATGAAGTTTTGCATAAACATGTTTTCAGTTCTCTTAGTATTATCTAGAAATAGAATTGGCAGATCATATGACGCCTCTATGTTGAATTTTTTGAAGAAATGCCAACTTGTTTTCCAAAGCAGCTGTGCCACTATACATTCTCACCAGCAGTATATGAAGATTTCAGTTTCTTTACATCCTTGCCAACACATTCTATTGTCCAACTTTTTTATGATAGCCATCCTAGTGGGTAAAACGACAGCTCAGTGTGCACTTCCACTCCCCTAATGACTACTTATGTTGAGCTTTTCTTCTTGAGCTTACTTGCCATTTTGTATATATTGTTTGGAGAAACAGCTATTCAAATTATTTGCCCACTTTTGCTATTGGGTTATCTGTCTTTTATTGAGTTGTAAGTGTTCTTTATATATCCTGGATACTATAATCTTAATAGACATAGGACTTGCAAATATTTTCTCCCATTCTATAGGCCATTTTTCCACTTTATTGATGGTGTCCTTTAAGGCACAAAAGCTTCTCATTTTGGTGAAGTCCAATGTATATATTTTTTCTCTTGTTGTTCATGTTTTTATATCTGAGAAACCACTGTTAAATCCAAGTCTACCAAGATTTGCACCTAAACTTTCTTCTATGCAGTTTATAGTTTTAATTCTTATATTTAGATTTTGAATCAATTCTGAGTTAACTTTTGTACATGGTGTGTGATAGGGATACAACTTCCTTCCTTTGTATGTGGATAGCTGGTTGTCTGAGCACAATTTGTTGAAAAGACTATCCTGTTCCTACTGAATTATCTTGGCAACCTTGTTGAAAATCAATTGGCCATAAACATATGTGTTTTATTTCTGGGTTTTCAATTCTATTCCATTAATCTATATGTCTCTCCTATGGCATAGATAGGACTACATTGTCTTATCATAGCTTTGCAATGTTTTGAAATTAAAGACTTGGACTGAGGATTTAGCTCAGTGGTTAGAGTGCTTGCCTTGCAAGCACAAGGCCCTGAGTTTGATCCCCATCACCAAAAAAATAAATAAAATAAAATAAAGAAAGAAATTGAAGGCTTAAATTTTCCAACTTTTTTCTCCTTTTTCAAGAGTGTAAGGCTATTTTCAGTCCCATACATTTCCATATAAATTTTAAGATTGGCATGTCTATTTTGGAAAAAAAGGCACCCCAGATTTTCATAGAGATCTGTAGATCAATTTTCGGAGTACTGCCATCTTAACAATGTAAAAATTTCCAGCCCATATACATTTGTACCAGTGGTTCAATGAAAACAATATTTGATTTAAAAATAAAGGGCAAAAGTATAAATACTTATGCATCAATATAATACTGGCCCGTAGAAGTTTATATACTCTTTATCACTGAAAATACTCAAGGACAAGGTTGATAATTTTGGCCAAGTAGAGTGTAAAGTGATTTTTTCTTTATGAAAGACAGTGTTTCTTTCAAAGTGAAAATCTAGGAGTTGGGCTATTTTGAGTTTTCCCCATTCGTCAGGCTACAAAGTACTCCAGATCACACAAGAGAACTACACCACCATAAAATCTCAAAGGACAGACATAAGTTCAGTCAAGGATGGATAATAGAAGACCTTGTTCTAAACACTTCCGCCAGCAAACTCCCCGTGCCCTAAGAAAGTGGTGAGCCTGAGACATCATCTGGGCACCCCACTCTCATTCTTCATAACTGAGGTTGCTGGGAATTACAAAGAAAACAGGAGAGCCTTCTTCCAATCAATATCCCCATCTAACATCAAACTAGGAACGGCCATTCAGGGAGTATTTGGGATCTCTGCTTTCATCCTCAGTATAGATTTTTGATCTTAGAGTAGGAGACCAAAGCAATAAACAAATAGGTATACAATTTCACTGTTAACCTCACCTTGAAATGCAATGAAATTGTTTTTAAAAGCAGACTCAACAGAAAACCTGAGAAGCTTTGAAACAACAGCCAAAAAAAACCCTGGGACCATATGATTCTTATGAATCAAAATGTTTATTTAAGTCCTTAAAAACCAATAGAAAATGAAAACAAGTGTGGTTAACCAGGTGACTCCTGGCTTATCACAACAACTAGGATAAACCGAAAATAAAAACAAAAAGCAGAGTCCTCCAAGCCAGCAGCAGAAGAAGGAAGTTTGGGGAGCTTGGCAAGCAAGCTCAAATCAGACATTCAGTGAGCTCTAAACACTCAAGTGGCATTTTGCAAAACCTCCCAAGGCCAGAGAGAGAAAGACTTTAAATCTATCAAAGGCAGCATGCCAGCACATAAATCCTTGGTTCCACCCAATAATCACAGAGCAAAAGGTGTGCGTAGGGTTGAGAAGGAGACGAGGGAGATAAAATCATTGAATTATTTGACTTCCTTGTCACTAAAGCAATCAAACACTAACCATTCACTTGTCTTTTGAAGCAAAGATATGTACAGCACACACACAATGCTCTGGATCTAACTGACAACCAGGCAGTGTAGAAGCAGTCACCTCGCTGAAGCAATGTGATGAACTTGTAGATCTGTTGACTAGAATGTCCACATGCCTTTATGTAGAGCCAGGGCCCCAACGGTAAACTGTTCAACTGTGCTTTGGAGCACCACAGAGAAGCCCTTAGCCAGTACGAGTTGAGAGCTTATTGCATACTGGTCAGTGTTGCAAGTACTTACTGCACCTGTTTCCCATAAAGCATATGATCCCATGAAGTCAGGAACAAACTAGCCTAATTTCTAACTGGCGAGAAACTATGGCACAGGGAGAGGTTAAGAAATTTGCTCAGTGTTGCACAGCTACTCTGAGACAGAGCTGAGATTTGAACCCAGGAAGCATGCCTCCAGTAGCCACATAGTTAACTACTACAGCGCTCTACTCCTTGACAGGCAAAAGAACTATGGAACAAATTTGCAATCAGGGAATCACTCATTGCTAAGTCAATATAATGTATGAATGAATGAACACTTTCTCCCTAAGGAAAAGTCAAACCTGATGAATATTCCTGAGGATGTAAATAAGTGCAGAGATATGGGGAACCAACTGCTGATGTGTGTGTGTGTGTGTGTGTGTGTGTGTATTTTTTTTTTAACTAGGATTTTACCCAATGACTATTTTAAAATGGAAGTTTCTGTGGCAATTGAGAAGATGAATGGTCACAGATGGGAAACGGGTCCAAATCTCCTGAAAATTCTTTCCCAAGAAAGAGCAGAACCTCTTGCTTCAGGCCACATGCCCATATGAAAAGACAAATAGGACCAAGGGTATCTTTCCTAGCCTATGTGGCTTTCTTGGAGTACTATTTGTTGTGATCCTGGCTTGACTCTAAATTTCCCCTGCCTGTCCTGTCTCCCAACACCGTGTCATGCTCCACCTTGCCTGTCTGAAGCTCCTTCCCTATTCACCAATACATCTATCTCCATGTACCTCCCAGCATCCTTGATCTCCAAGAGGGACTACACCTGTGTTTTCAGATGGTCCTAAGTTCATCTGGGTACTGTAAGATGAAAACAAGAGTGAAAGTACAGAAAGGTCCAAGGAGACATGTGCTTTTAGGCAACAAGAGAGGGACAGCCAGGAAATGGGCAAATAAACTCTAATGCAGGTAAGAAAAGGCATGTCTTAGTTACTTTTCTCATTGCTGAGACAAAATACCTGACATCCACAAGTTAAAGGAGGAAAAGTTTATTTCTGCTCACAGTTTGTAAAGGTTTCAGTCCAAAGTCAGAGCAGCATGACAGCAGGGCATTGCAAAGGGAAGCAGTCCATAGCAGGGTAGGCAGAGAACAGCAGGCTGCGAAGTAAGCCTCCCTCTCCCTTTCATGTCATCCAGGGTACAAGCCTATTGGGTGGTGCCACTTACACCCAGGTTAGGATTTCTGTCTTCAGTAAATCTATTCAGCCACACCCGGAACTATGCTAAACCAATTAGTGAACTGATCCAGTACTACACACCCTTAATCCCAGTATCACATGCCCTAGATCCAGCCAGCTCCAAAAAGCTCCACCGTGGGTTCATGAGGCTTTGGGAGGACATCTAGATACAAGCAACAACAAGGACATTTTTCATCAATGGGAAACCTAAGCTGTGCAGCTAGAAAAGAGACTTAGAATATATTATAAAGTATTCATTAAGGATATGGTCTCAATATGTCCCGCTTTAACTGCAAATACCAACATACTGTCATCATTTTCAAAACTCACTGCCAAGCTACTGGAAAAAGAACACATGGTTCTACCCTCATCCAAATTCAAGGCACATTTGGACCAAGAAGAATACATGCAATATTGCCTTCTACAGGGCAAGACAGATGTGAAAGGTCTGAGGGAAGAGAAAACATTGAGAAGAATTTATCAGGTGTGGGGAGAGCATGAGAAACCAGAAACACAGGGATAAATGTGAACAGGATCAGAGTGCAGGCCAGGGGGAGGGGTGGCCCAAGGGCACAATGGTCTCACCACCATGCCAGCAGTAGGGATGGATGGAATTTACCCCCACACTGGAGTATTCTGTAGGTGAAATCCTTTAACCCTCCCAATGCCTAGCAAAGTGGCATTTATTATTCTTATCTTACAGATGAGAAAAATGAAACCCAGAGAGCTTAATTAATTTGTGCAAACATAGAGTGGCAGAACTGAGATTTAAGCCTACATTTGTGGAACTTCAAAGGTTTCCACCTGAGTTCTTTTCTCTCTGACCTTGGCTCATTGCCCACTGCCACCCACCCGTAGAAGCGCTCCCAATGGTCTTCTTTGATTGGTGTTTTCTGGACATACACTAGTGCTGCCAGAGAGGCTAAGTACAAGCTTTCACGCTTCCTTGAGCTAGGTACAAGCGTGGCCCCCACAAGCATGGTCATTCAAAGCTTCTTATAGCCCCAGAGAGAGACCTATGGAGTAATAAGCCCATCACTTAGAATGTCTGTACCAAAGTAAAAGTTTTATGGGGACAAGACTTTCTTGGAAATTGCCTCAGCCATTAGTGACTCCATCCCTAGGTCTGGCAGTGGGAATGTCCCTAAACTCTCAAGCCTGTCTGCCCTTTTTTCATGCATTCCTTTACAAAGTCACCTGGTTTTACCAGTGTGATAATTCCCTTTATCTGTAAAATTCCATAAATTGACAGGTTACTCCCAACAATGGGCTGTCACTAATGTTTCAACCCAGAAGCAACCTCTGTGGCATTCTCCAAATCCTGGGACACCTGACATCTATATATCCCACAATCTAGTAGCCTGACAGAGTACTATAGAAAGCTGCTGGGGAGGTGGCAGATTTTCTCCTCTTAGTGACGTGAGACTGGTATCTCCACATTTCTCAACATAACTACAAGGTGTGATCAAAATATATAGTGAATGCTTAAATTTTAAAAAATTCATTACAATAAAAGACAAATTATCATTAATTCCCTCAAATTATTCCTCCTTGCCTCAAACACACTTATCCCATCATTCTTGCCAATTTTTGAAGCAGTTCTAGAAGTCTTCTTTCCTGAGTGTCTCTATGAAGTACGATCAAAACCATGTGAATGTTGTTGCTGAGCATCATCTGATGGAAAGACAAGCTCGTAAAACCATTATGGCATGTCCTTATCCATCTTGTTCACCCCATCTAGCAACATGAGACTTCGATCTCTTCTCCAATGTCAAAATGATTGTGAAAGCTAAACATCTTGAGCTGATTCAGAACACTGAGGCAGCCAGGACAACACAACTAAAGACACTCACAAAAGAAGACTTCCAGAACTGCTTCAGAAAGTCTAAGAATAACGGGATAGGTGTGTTTGAACCAAGGGGGAGTATCTTAAAGGGGGGTTAATGGAAATGTGTCTTTTACTGTAATAATATTTTTAAATTTAAATATTTACCATGTTTGTCAGTCACACCTCATACATAGCTTGTACCCTGATCTCCACAGCACTCCATTCCTTTCAACTCAGATTTTCAGCCCTGAATATTTTTTATCAAACTACCAGAGATAGGGTGACAAATTTGCATGGCTATGTCTTCAAATAAATACGGTTAAATCCAAGGTTAAACAGAGCATAGCATGTTTCTGCAGTAAAGACCTCCATTCCTTAATATGCTGATGTGCACCAAGGTCCACTCAGATGTGGATAGATTATACAGCACTTCCCAAACTTTCTTATGAGACACACTTTTCCTCAAGAACTTCTCACAGGGAGCTGGGGATTTAGCTCAGTGATTAACACAAGGCCCTAAATTCAATTCCCAGCACTAAAAAAAAAAAAAAAAAAAAAACTTCTCACAGGACCGATGAGCTTCAGAATAGACCTAATTCGCACTATCTGTAGCTGTCAAAATAGCCTCTGATGTTCACAAAAAAAGAAAGTAAAAATGTTCATTACCAAATCTAGCAGGCACTAGGGCGAGTATTAAAATAAGCATATTTCAGATATCTAAAAAAAATTTTTTTCAATTACCTTTCATAACTATTCTACGATTTTCTCTCCTTCTCTCTGACCCCTCCAAAAAGCACAAGTCAGGAAAGAGATTTAAATTACACAAGGAGGAATCTCTGCAGCTATCAATATCTTGCACGTCTCAGGTGTCTTTCCAGGCCAAATGCCTTTCCAACTAGCAGTGGAGGCAGCTTTGTCCCCGAGGCACCGGGTGCAACACCACGTCCCACCCGGCGCCTGTGGAGAGAGGCCTGATAGAGAGCGTCACGCACACGCAGGGCACACGAGAAGGGATTGCTGGTGGTGGTCTCAGCAGAGGCAGCTCTACTGGTGGCAGCTGTCCTGCACAAGCACGAAGCATGCGGGGCCTCAGGTGGAAACAAAGGATGAACCAAGAAGCCCTGCCACACAGCATGGCCTCGTTCTGGGACTTGAAGAAGCAGCGAACATCTCCTAGGTGTGAAAAACAAGCCGGTATATCTGTAGCTTTAACAATGAGATTTAGGGAAAGCACACATGAGCACAAACACACGCACACACGGAGAGAGACAAACAGCTGGACGTCTGCACATATACACAGACTCCAAAGACGCACAGTCCACAGCAGTCTCAAAACTGGATTCAGCACGCAGCGCTGCCTCAGCGACACTGAGGTAGCACCACAGGCAGCTTTCACACGGCGTTCTTCACACATGGACTGTAGCTGAGGCCCATCTCGGGCCAATCTGCTCAGCTGGGAGAGAACACGTGTTCGTGTGTGCCAATCAGTGCGAATGGAAGCAAAAGAAGGACGTGGAAGTCTTAGGGAAAGCACACATGAGCACAAACACACGTATGGAAAAGGAAGAACTGGGCATGCAGGAAACATGAGCTCCAGAGCCCTCCAAAATGCGGACAAGCACGAGCCGACGGCCTGCCTTGTGCTAGCACACACTCAAGGCATGGTGAACGTGAGAGGTGGGGTGTATTCATCACAAGTCCCCAACATGAAAATCTCATCCCCATCTTACAGACAAAGAATCAAGAGGAAAACTTCTGAAGTGACTAATCTAAGCTGCCCAGCTGGTCATTGGCAGAGGGAACTAAACCTGATGTCAAAGGCTGTGTCCTGCTCACAACACCGCACTGTTGGCTAAGGGGCTCCAGGCAAAAGAGTTAGAACCAAGCGGTGGGTCCCAAGTGGGCTGATTCCTAGGCCAAGACAGGACATTTTTCTCAACAGCCAAGACATGGAACCAGCCTAGGTGCCCCTCAAGAGATGAATGAATAAAGAAAATGTGGGCTATATACACCATGGAGTATGTTCTTCCATAAAGAAGAACAAAATGTTGTCATCTGCAGGAAAATGGATGGATCTGGAGATCATCATGCTGAGTGAAATAAGCCAGACTCAGAAAGACAAATATTGTACATTCTCTCTAATACATGGAATCTAAAAAAGATGACCAGAAAAAGTAGAAGAGAGACTATAATTAGACCAGTGAAAGAAATAGGAGGTTGTAAGGGCTGGTAATGGGGGGAGTGGATATAATCAAAATAGTGAATGAAACCCCCTTAAAAACGTGAAAGTAGGAGAGACAGTGGGACAAAGGGAGTGATGAGAGGTGAGAAAATCAAAGTGTCCTACACATATGTATGAAGCTGCCAAAATGAAACCCATTAATGACAATGTCCACTAAGAAGCAATATGCACTAATAAAAATTATATGAAACAAAATAAATAGATAATACTTTTTAAAAAATGATCTGGCATTGCCTGAACATCCACAAGAGACGTAGAGGAGGTACGTTTACAAGGATCTCTGGTATCTTCTTCAGTCCTCAGGTTTTCTAGCTCGGAGTTGCTGAGACACAAGCAGCAGCTCCCACTTGGGCAGCTGGTTTTATCTCCTGCTTTCAACAAGTTTCCAGGCAGGGGAAATTCTGCCACTGGAGATGTGTTTATTAGAATCAAGGTGAAGCCCAGGCAGAAGGTCTGAAAACCTGAGTGCTAATTCTTCCTGACTTTCCACACAAACCAGCTGCATTTCTTGGGTGATCTACTTAATTTCTTCATGCTTCACTGACCTCCTCTGTAAAATGGGTGGATGGGTGAGATAGCTAAACTTTCTTCTGCCCTACGATGTTGCATTTTCAGCAGTCCTTTGCTGTCAGGGAAAAGTTCCTTTATGACCGTGGTGTCTCAGAACCATGAGCAGAGATAACTCACCAAGATACGACCTAGGAGGATGATCAAACATGTCCTGTTGAGATACAGAGCTCCACAGGAACCAGAACATTGTCATGCACTAGAAAGAGGCTTCTATTCAGAAGGGAAGTACCCCCTGAAAGAATAAAACTACAATTAATCTCAGCTGGGCCTGTCCAGAAGACAGGGTTGCCCTGAGAGTAATGGAGAAGGGATATACTTCCAGATCTGACAGAGGAAGAGAGGTGGTCTGGGGACAAGTTTCCCATGTGGAGAGTTAGAAGGCAAACAAATGAAAAGGAAGGTAGGGCACCTGGCTCTGTCAATGCCACCAAGTCACTGATCTCCTGGGGCAAACATCTTAACCACTCAGATGAAGGCTTCGAATCTGTAAAGCACCAAATGGATACAATTAGCACCTGCTGAAGTCACTTTTATACTACAGGAACCATCTAAGCTGTGAGGCCTCACACTCTGACCTAGAACCAGGATCTCTGGAGTAGGCAATAGGGGACACTAATTTCTAAAAGATCTCAAGTGGTTCCAATGTGGACATCTGAGGACACATATTTGGCATCCATAGAACTAAGTGACCTTCAAGTGCTTTGCATTTTAAATTCTGTGGCTCCAGCAGGAGTCTGTTTCCCATGCTCAATCCAGTCTCCCAGCACTCAAGGATCTCGGTGGCAGCAGAGTGATAGTGAAGAGTAGCCAGGGCTCCACCCCGAGCGAGTCTTCATATTAAACAGGTGCTATAATCCTTTTGATCCAGGCTCCATTAGTAATAAAGCCATATCAATTACTGAAATATTATCTTGACCACTACCAGGAAATGGAATAACAAGATCCACCTCCGTGAGCATCACCTCCCATTACTATCCCTACTGGAAGGATCCGTTTCCATTAGCAGCAGCTCAGATGTCCTGGAAGTCACAGATAGGCCCTCTCCTGGGCCCAGTGGAGAAAAGAAGAAAGAGTGAAGGAGAGGGATGTTGACTCTCAGCTGAAAAAGGACAGACTCCTGCGTTTGTTTTCTCTCTGCCTCTTGAGGCTCTTTAGTTGAGAGTGGTTAGTTGAGTGGGAAGAGTGGTCACTGTCTGTTTACTGTTGAGATTTTTCACTGAAGAAGGCTGGGATAAACCCCAGGCTCAGTGACATGTTCAAGGCCTTTAATTCTCCACTTGGCTAAAAATATGACAATAACTTTGATGATGATATTAGTTAACTTCCAATTTATGGAGCCATTACTATATATGGAGCACTCTCCATGCATTTATTTTATTCCTTAATTTAAAAGAGAGAAAAAGACAGAGAGAGAATCACAAACTGAAATGGCCACAAGGCTGGGTAAGGTAAGCAGTCTAAGTGAGTCAGATGTAGGACTCTAAGAAATGAGGGGAAGTTAGCAAAAGGGAGAAATCACGCTCTGTCTAAGGAGGGCTGTGGCCTCCAGGCAGTAGCTGGCAGCTGCCACTCGAAAATTCACACCTGTGTTGCCAGCTCCCACTGTTTGAAGAGAAACCGGAAATGCAGAGCTCTTAGGTAGACTTTCCCACGTTTTACTTGTTAGCAACCAACTTTTTAAAAAGGAACCTTTCTACACTGCTGGTGGGAATATAAATTAGTACAGCCACTAGGGAAATCTGTATGGAAGTTCCTCAAAATACTAAAAGTAGAGCTATACCTTGGTATTTACCCAAAGGAACCCGCTATACCTTGGTATACACCCAGAGGAATTAAAGCCAGCATACTATGGGGGCACCTGCAAGTTTCTTGTGGCTCAATTCACAATAGCCAAGGTATGGAATGAGCCTAGGTTAAAAAAAAAATGCGCCCCACAAACACACACACACACAGAGTGGAGTATTATTCAGTCATAGGAAGAACAAAATTCTTTCAGTTGCAGGAAAATGGGTGGATCTGGAATCCATCATGTTGAACAAAATAAACCAGACTCAGATAAATATTGCATATTCTTCCTAATATAAGGAATTTCAAAAAGAAGACAAGAAAGTAGAAGGAAGATAATCGTTAGACAAGAGGAAAGGAATAACACAGAGGGTGAGGGGGTGTAAGGGTGGGGGGATAAGTATGAGCAAAATATATGCACCGAAACTTCTATCTAAAGATGTGAAACCAGAGGCGGGGCAGGGCAAGGGGAATGATGCAGAGGGTGAAAATGATCAGAGTATTTATGTGCATGTACAAATCTGCCAAAATGATACCCATTAATCTGCATAACCAATTTTAAAAAGAAAAATAAATAAATAAATAAATGAATAAATAGCTAGCTAGCTAGCAAGCTCTGCCTAGGTCAAACAACACTCCACGGTGAGGAGCACTGGGCCCCGGGTCTGCTGGTTTGCAAATTTACCTTACAGCACCCCTGCAAGATGCTGTTCTGCAGACCGGAAGTTAACTGACTCACATAAGGATTCACAGACTCTGATGCCTGGACTTGGGGCTGGAACTCAAATCCAGATTTCCCTGCTGGGCCACGTAACACCTCCCCCTCCCCCACCCAGTGTTACATGAGGCACCTATTCTTAGAGCCTCCTCCCATCCAGCCAGGAAAGAACACACTATAGAATGACTCTCTTCCCAAACAATATTGTGGACTCGTTTGTTTTGAGATTCACCAAACCTACCCAAGCAAAAATACATGATGCATAAAGTAGAAGAAACCTTGCTAGGCGTGGTAGAGTACACCAGCAATTTCAGCTACGTGGGAGGCAGAAGCAGGAGGATCACAACTTCCAGACCAGTCTGAGCAACTTTAGCAAGATCCCATCTCAAAATAGAAAAATAAAAGCACTCTCTACCAGGTATGAGGGCCTAGGTTCAATCTCTGGTGCTGAAAGAAAAGCAAAACAAAGAAAAGAACAACAACAGCAAAAAGTAGAAGAAATCTTCCGCACGGTAAGCATGGGACTCAGCCCCAAATTTCCTTCAAATCTCAAAGCCAAAGGCTGTGTGGCGCTCTTGGCCACTTCTTCTGACCTCTAGCCTGTCCCCCATCACCAGTCCCCTCCTGATCCTGACAATCTAGGAATCACTCTCACCCCTCTGATCCCAGGGCCCAGCTCTCCGCCAACCCACACTCGTGGCTTTGTCTCTGCCTATTCCTCACTCCTTCTCCTTGGCAAATGGTCTGCCGCTGGCTGTCTTGCCCCTGCCCCATTTACCCTCTCTTTCTCCCCATAATACAGGGCCCCCGCCCAGGGCCCCAGTTCAAAACTTTCATTGGTCTCTATACTTTCCCATTCTGTGCTGATTCTTTCTCAAGTTCCTAACCTCAGTAATGACTTAAGATATGAATATACTGGGAAAAAAGAGAAAATAAATTGGTAGTTCTTTCTCTAAAGCTTTATATATTTTTTTTCCTAGAGAAAAGGACAAGGATGAGAATAATAAACCACACTCATTTTTGTAAATGATGAATAATATGTTGAAGATATTCATGTAGTACTAACAAATTTTATTCATACAAGTAATGTAATAAACCTTTTGAATGAGGTGAATTTTATTTTTAAAAATACACATATTCTTGTCCACCTACAGTCCAATGACAGAGCTCGCAAACATAAGAATAAAATGTATTTTTACCTCCAGTGTTCTGGAACTTATACGCACCCTTACTCCACACACAGATACCCCCCCATACATACAAACCATTAAAGAACTGTCACACTAGAAATAACCTGGGGAACCAGCAGGTCGAACTGAGCTCTACGCAGGCACATGTCCGTGCGTCTAAATCACGCACCTGGCCCCATGCTGGGTTAGTGGCAGGTACCAGCTCTAGCTGGCAGGCTTTCAGCTCAGAGGTCTCACCTTCAGGTGTCACAATCACAACTTCCTAGGAAGAGAGTAAAATCCATCCTTTTTTGGCAAATGTCCTTTTTGTTCTTTTGTAATCCATGGCTTGCTGAAGGATATTCCTGGTCCCTAGTACTGCTTCAAACAGTTTGGAATGAACAAGTATGAGACACAGGCTCCCGCCCAGGGACCTTATACAGTACCCTCTTACCTCAGACCACTGACTTTCACCAGAATGTGCATCCACACATCCCTATGTTGGCCCCTCTACCTGGCCTGTGTCTCATCTCACGTGGCCTGTCATCTGTACTCATTGGTAAGTATTCACTAGCAGAAAGCAGGGCCTCCAGGTTGCTTTTAAAAAATCGAACTAGAGGGCTGGGGATTAGCTCAACAATAGAACACTTACCTAAGCATACACAAGGTCCTGGGTTCAATGTCAAACACCAAAAATAAACAAAAAAAATCAAAATAGAATTTGAAACTGTCTCCCTGGAAACATATTAAAATGTGGCTCTATTCATAATAAATCTATGAAAGACTTACAAAATATGCGTAGTTCATACTGACCAGGAAGAGGTTAGGTGTATCTAAATTCAATATATTAAAAGACATTTGCTGAATTCATGTACTTCCAGAACATTTAGAAATCATAATGGAATTCTCACTAATCTGATATTTTCTGGCAAAATCATCTCTTTGACCTTGGCAGTGAGGTGAAGCTTGGGGATCGGTTCACAGTGGGTGGTTAACCCCGAGGAGCATCCACAATTAATGACACATACGCCCAGCAGCATACATCATAGCTGGCCACAGAGCCACACCACATCCCTGCGACACTGACCTTCACGTGGGGAGACTTTTCCCACTACACAGTACTCTGTGGCGGAGAGAGTGTGATCACAGATGAGGCCAGAGCAAATCTGCATGGCCAGGTTCCCCGGGATGATCCAGGAGGCAGAAGTGTCCTCTGACACTCACTAGTCCTTCTTTAGTGTAAGTAACTATGGCAGACTGCAGGAATGGTACTGATGGCTAGAAGGTGGTGACTGCTTCCTAAGTGCAGGCAGCTGTCCAAGCCCCCTCCATACATTTCCTCTCTAATACTCATAAAGATGCAGTGAGACTGATCTCCATATTCATCCCATGGAAACTCGGAGAGAAGACACAGCAGCAAATTGTAGCTCCAGTGTGGAAGGCCACAGAGCCTAGCTCCATCCTGCCACCTCTATGCCACTCACCACACACCACCCAACCCCACCCCAATTCAGCAGGCCCTGGCTGGCGATTCTAGGACCACTAGGGGACTGTGGTTTTCACAAGGCTGCTAGGAGCCTGTGGTTTAAGAGAAGCACGTTAACGCAACCTAAAAAGCAAACCTTTACACTTCCATCCTTCTTGTTCTAAAATAACACAGAGTGCTGGCATCCTCGCCCTGTTCCTGACTCCCCTATACATTGTTTACACCCAGTTTCTCATGCTCACAGCAATCAGGTTCCAAACTTTAGCCAAATTCCCCATTCAGAGGGGCTCAGCAACAGCACAGAAGCCACAGGTCAGGGAAGGATGACCGGTGAGAGTGGTGGTTAGGGTCCCCTTATTTATATTATTGTCACTAAAAAATCATTTTTACATATTCATATAAAAACCATATCAGGATGACTAGTTTGCTTGGATTTCCAGCACACACTATAACATATGGAACTTAATAGATGCTCAATAAATGTTTACTGAATTAATAATTTTAAAAATACTATCAATAAGGGTACTGGAAAACCTCTCAATCCATCAAATATTTTAGATCAAGGGGATAAAAAGCAGCACTGATCTCTTACACAGTGCTTTTCATACTTTAATTTCAATCAGAATCACCAGGAAGTCTTGTCAAAACAAAGACTCCTGAGCCTCACACCCAGTTTCAGATTCAGGGGTCTAGGCTGAATTCCCAGAACTGGTATTTCTAAGGTGTTCTTAGGGTGATAGTGATGCAGATTCTGCTGGTCTGGGCATCAAGCTTTCAGAACTGGTCTCAGAAGAACAATGCACTTCTGAAATTCCACTGGCGAGAGGGTTTAAAGTCACTAACAGCATCCTTCTCCGGGCGGAGCATAATCAGGTAGTGGAGTCATGGAGTGAGAATGTGGTTACTTCACCAGCATGGGGGGCTCTACACACAGTGGACCATGAGCCAAGGCTGGCTGACGATTTGCCTGAGGATAACGAGGGGCATGCTTGGCGATGCTGTATCAACCTATTTTCCAAGAAACCACGAGATGCAAGAAGAGTCCCACCTTGCCATTTGTCAACCCTAAATCGTGTGAAGTCATTTAGAAGTTGAGGAATAGAAAGGAATTCCCTCCGTGACAGTGGCACATAACCCCCAACTGCCTGGGAATCACAGATGCTTAGCCACAAGTTTGCTTCTTTTTTAATGTCATTAAGAACTCAGATATTCTACTAAAAGATCAAATGCAAAAACATTTCAGATCGGTGCCAAGACTCCTTGTAGCGGCACCTGACTTCAAAAAGCCAGAGGAAACATTAAGGTACAAAGGGGCACAGTGTCTCCCTAAGAACCCGGAGGGGCTGGGGGTGGGAAGAGTGGCAGGCCCCTTGAAAGCTTACTAAAATAACAAATAATCATTCCAAAGAGAAACAGCGATATTTGAGGTTCTGAAAATCTGTGGAAGTGTTGGAACAAACTGTACGCGATAAGGATGCCTTCTAGGTTCAACTGCAGAATTCCCCAAAGACACTGAAACCAATTTCTGTAGCAATTACTGCACCTGAATCAGACAGTTCACGTTTTGTCAGATGTTCCTTATTAAATGGCCCAGACAAAAGTGAGAAATATGAGACAAGAGCCGTCAGTTCTAGTCCCATTCCTTCCTTTAAATGCTTATGAGGCTTCATATCATTAAACTACGCGTCTGCCCCTCAGTTTCCTCATCTGCAGAACAAAGAGATTAAGTCTCAATGGATCCCTTAGGTCTTTTTCAGATTTAAAAATTTCTATGTTCCATAAAGAAGTGCAGTGAAAGAGAAAGAGCAGGAAAGGAAAAACTTTGCTTTCAGCCAAGTCCTATTGCTGGGATAAATCTGGGTCCAAGATTTGAAGGTAAAAATATAAGTGAGGATCGTATTGCAATTGCAACTGACTGGCGATAAAACCAAGCCCGGCTAGGACTTGATCTGGGGTTGCCACTTTTCCATGTGGCAAGAATACAGGCTTTTCAAGCACTGCGGGGAGAAACGCTCCTGGGATCTTGCCTCGCGTGTGTTTCCCGCAACACCGGGCAGCTTCCTTCCTGGAACATGCTCTCAGAGCATTCTTATCAGTTCACAGACTTTCACTTTCTTCCCCCAAAAGCAAAAAGCACTGGTCTATCTATGTTTAGAAATACGCACAAGAAATCAAGAAATAAATTCCCATGTGGAGGGATAGAATGCTAGTCTCAAAATCCAGGCAAGATTCCATCTTTATAAGCTGATGAAGACAATATAAATAAACCAGGAATGAAAACCTGCTGGCTGAGATTGCTGATTCTCTCCCATGTTCTAAATACTGTTCCTTGTGCTGAAAGGTATATTCAGTGAGTGTTTCATCTCTCTCCTTGTTCAAAACTGTCTCTAAATTCAGAGAGAATAACCCACCTCTTTTGACCTTTTTATTAGTATGCTGATGGCTTTTTACTTCTCAAATCATTATGTTCTTCTGAGAAACCAGTAAGAGTCACAAGTGTGGTAAACAGAGACTTAAACTACTTCAGTGAAAAATCTTATGAATAAATTCACAATTCTTGTTCAGTAAGCTATGCTACTTCATACATCAGCAGTACCTCTTCCTCTGTCCCAGGAGTTCCCTGCCCCTCCAAGCCCTGCCCCACCTCTACCTCCAGCTCCTGCTACGGTGGCCCGCCCAAACCCTCCACAGCTTTCTAGCTCTGTGGAGCCTCCACTGAAGCTCCTGTTCTTCTAATTAAAACAAGCCAGTGCTCTCTAAGCACACTCAGCCTTTGGCTCGGGTCTCTGTGACACACATTACATTATGCTGGTCTCACCGGGAACCATCTACGGGCCTGTCTCCCCAGCTGCAGGGTGTACTCAGGCAGGACGAACCCACTCTGTTTATCACTCAGCCTCGCTGTGCTGACGCTGAGGCGTAGGAGCTGCTCCACAATTAGGAGCTGCGTGCAAAAGTCACCCTTTGTGTTTGCTTTGGAGTTAGTGCCGTGACAGACAACCAAAATTGTATCTTGACTGACTGCCATCTCTGCAGTGGCACCAACATGAACAGGACCTGGCCATGCACACATGCGCATTACAAATAGCTGCATCATTTCAATATGTTGTTAAATGATAGATTCAGATTATGAAACCATATGGAGAATATAATCTCATTTTGCATATTATATGTGTGCATTGGTGCACGTGTGGCCATGTGTGTTATTTGCTTGCACATGTATCTAGCTACACACACATGTACACACACCCACACACACTAGACAGGAAGGCAATATGCCAAAATGTTCACAGCATTCATCGATGGGTGTGGTATGAGGGGTAATCCTTATACCCTTCTCTTTACTTTTCTGAAATTCCTTAAATATTCACAACAAACATATATTGCTTTGGAAGCAGAGACAAATTCAGATGTTGTTTGCTTGTTTTCTTAAGTGTCACAGAGAGGCAAACCAGAGTTGTGAGTCACAGATCACCATGCACAAAGCATGAACCACTAACTAGGTAATTAAAAATCTTAGGAGAGGCCTGAAGGTGCTGGTCAGCTTATGCGGGGACAGTTTTGCTAAGGAACAGGAACTTAAACTTGCCCCGTGTGCTGTTCCTGAGTGGATCCATCACCCCTTCGTACAGACTTTCTCCTGGACCACATGAGTTGGAGCTATGTGGGTGACTTTGCTGAGCCCAGAGGGGAGCAATGAGCTTAACTCCAGTTGCAGAAGGAGGCCAAGCTGCATGGCAGCCCTTTCTCCAGCTGGGCCCAGCAGGGCACACCCCCTCCCAAGGGCCTCTCATTCAACACCGCTCACCGCTCACATTCCAACAGTGTAAAATGACGGATACTTTTAATACAAGAGACCTGTCATTTATTTATTAGCTAGGGACAGGCTAGGCAGCCGGGAAGGATGCATTATAAATCAACTCCTTTCTTGGCCATTAAAAATTAATACAGTTCATAATGTAGAACGTCAGTAATTTCTTTATTAGAGCAGAATGTAATTTTTTTTTCCTTTTCTTCTAAGTTTTGGTTTTACTTCCTGCGTTCCTGAAGAATGCTGCTTTTTCTAGTGATCAGCCATGTATAAATTGCCCCAGGGAAGGGGGGAATATAGCCTTTCAGACAGAGGTTAAAACGGAAAGGTGGAAGCTTGGGGAAGAAAATGAAGGCTGAACAACTTCCCCTTAGAAATACAGTATCACTGTATCCTCCCTTTTGCCTCAAGGAGACTCACTTTTCTGTTTCTGGTCCGCTCTGCATCAAAAATGGAAGACATTTTACATCTCTGTTATACCAGAGGGAAAGACCTAGCAAATGACCCAGGCATGTTGAGAGATCTCTCTGTATTATCTGCCGATGACTGCTCCTTCACTGAGGGGCTCTGATTAGCTTTCTATTGTCTCCATATTACCCTGGCCTTCAACAAAAGAAACACGGGTGCCAAAGCCCAGACCAGGTGCCCATCATATAGCCCCCTCAGGCCTGGAATCCAAAGACGCAACAGACAAGAGGCTGCCAGACCAGGCCAACAAGCAACGCCACCATGAAAGCTTCCCTCTGTTTCTTCTCCCAAGGGGCAGCTCCAAGAAAAGTGAAAGCTTGGATTAGCAAATGACAACCTCTGCCCTCCTCAATTTCAGAGGAAGCAAAGGGGAAAATCCAGAATCTCCAACGTCTCTGTCTCACCTTAAAAATATCGAGGGACTTGTTGTAATTATTAGGTCAGCCAAGTTGACTTTGTCAAGACCCCCGCCAAGGGATGTGCACGAAGGGGAGGAGACCATCCCGCACCTGGCCACACACTCCCACTCTGACATACTGTCCTAACTTAGGGAGGAGCTCACTGAGAAGAACATCAAGGCCCAGGCCCAAGGGACTGGTGTTGATGTATCTGTCAAATCAGCCGCGATTGAGTTAAACTCCTAAGTAACGAATCCCCACAAATCCCCAAGCACATATTTAAAATCTATTTTCAGAATTACTCTGAGCATAATTCAACCAATCAATGAGCCATTAGGAGTTTAGTCCCAACACTTCTCATTACCAATGGCATGAGAGCTGCCCAACTCAGCAGAATCCTGTGCAAAGAGTTGTTGCATCACCAGAAATTCTAGGCCTGGGGACAGACGCTAATATCGTGTCTGGGGACAGATCTAGCCACAATCTGGGTGACAAATTAAGCTACATACACCAAGGTAAAAGGACACTTGGCCAGGAAGGAGGGTGTCTCAGCTCCAAGGGCGTTTGTTCTTCTCCTTCTGGGGTAGCTTCTGCACCATCTCTTCCCATGCTCGACCCAGCTGGACCCTGCAGCATGGAGTGAGGTGGGCTGGCCTAGGAGCCACAGAAGTGGTAGGGAGGGACTGCCCTCTGCTGCCTCGCTGTTGGACACCTTGGGTCACCGAGCAAGCATCTGTCTGAAGCTCTGCAAGACCATCTTGAGTCTCCCAGAAGGGGTGCAGGAGTGGAGGTCAGCTAACAGCAAGAGGAGGCAGCTTGGGCCAGAGGCACAGGAAAGCTTGTGAACCCCCAAGTCGTCCGACCCTTGGCTCTGCCTCTGACCAAGTGTCCTTATGCGAGTCCCTTAGCTCTCTCAAGTCCCTAAGTACAGAATTCCTGCTCTGCAAAGTGGAGTCAGAAGACTTACACTACAGGAGGATTCAATGTAAGGAGAAAGACTACATGACAAGCAGAGGGTGGGTGAGACCTGTCATGTCACAGTTTTGTCACTTCCCAGCTGTGAGACTACAGCGTGTCTTCACCATCCTCCTACCTCGGTTTTCTCATCTCCAAAATGGGGAAAGCGGGAGCACCTGTCTCAGGATTTTTGTGAGGATGAAATAATTCACTAACTTATTACATTTAAACTATCTTCAGGAGGGTCAGGGTTAGCAAGCAGGGTGCAGCATAAGGTTTTATTGTTACTGTCTGGCGCGCCACAGGTATTCGGTGAGTGTGAATTCATCTCTCTTCACTATTCTCACTCTGACCCTCCTTTCGCCATCCTGCTGCTGTACATGTGCTCTCTAGAAACTGCACTCGAAGGATGACACAGTTGTTCTCAGGAATTCACACAACTTGCTCCACCAAGATAACTAGGTCCAAAGAAAACCAAACGCAGAGATCTCTCCGCCTGGGTAGACAAGCACATCCCTGAGAATCAGCACAGTTTGCCAGGCCAGAACGCTGGTGACAACAACCACAAATTACCAGCACGTTCCCCTCAGAGGAGAGCTATGAGCAGCAAAATTTACATCGGATCCACGTTCTCATCTTTCTTCTACCTCGCGCCCCCCGAGATGGCTCCTGCCGACTCCTGGAAGCAAGGCCCGGCATCAGCAGGGCAGAAGGACGGTGAGCCCAGGTCTGCTCACGGAGGAGACTTGGGAGGGCGCCCACTGTCATTTCTAACAGTCATTTCCCCTTTCTTATAACAGAACCCTGTTCACTCCCCCCGCCCCTGCTCCACGTCTGTGGCGTAAAGCCTGGAGTTTCTGCAAGCATACAGCAAGTTAGCCCGGTGGTAGAGTAAAACAGAGTGGAGACAAGAAAGCAGAGCTGGAGTCCTAACGTACCTTACCAGGAGCCTTCTCGACTTGTTCAACTGAGTTTTGTGATTAAGAGTTTCCTTCTTGTTTAAACCCAGTGGATCAGAATTGTCTAGTATTTCCAGACGAAAGGAACTCAACAGACAAAACCCGAAACAAGAGACACGTGCAGATATGAACAAGAGTCAGGCACACATGCATTTGTATCTGAAGACACAGCAGATGGGTACCAGCTCCACTACAGATGGCACCACAGAGGCCAAGTGTACCAGAGCACAGCATTCTGCACAAGTGCAAGTGTGTATGTGTGTGTGTGTGTGTGTGTGTGTGTGTGTGTGTGTGTGTTGGGGGTCACAGGAGAATTATTTCAACAAAATTAGCTGGCAAGGGGACAGTAAAACAAAGACTCAAGCACAAGTACCCCTCCGTGAATCTCTCTGTAGCCTCTAGTTGAGCCCACAGCATTACAGTTTCATTAGCCCACAAGGAAACTGGCCTGGGCCTCTGTTCATCTGTTATCCATCATTTCCTGACAACCAACATATTACAGTTCCAACTTCTAGAAACATCTCTGTGCCTGTGGATCTGGGTGATAAAATGCTATTTCCTAGAGTGGTGGGGAAGAAGTCGCTAGAGGGAAGAATTCTTATCTTCTCAGAAATAACTTTGAAAACATACTGTTTTGGTTTCATCAAAACATACCTTTTTGGCACCATCATTGGTTTCCCCTGGTGGCATATTTATATCAGAAACTGTAATGATGGGTATAAAAATATTATTATCAAGGTGAGGACAATCATGTATGTGTCACTTAACTCAAGGTGATTGCCTTTTCTCACCTCTAGTGTAGTCCAGGAAGACACCTCGCCTGCAGCCATGAGGTACTTGGTGTGGAGGCTGGAACCATGAACGACCCACAGTTATGTCACTGTGTTGTAATGAGAACAGACCCACTATAACTGAGGGTTCAGTTCACTCTCTTAGCTGCTGGACCTGCTCTAGCCCAGTCCAAGTCAAGAGCTTTACATTCCCTTCTTGAAATAAAGCCACGCTTTGACCTTCCACACAATGGTTTGGAAAATACAGGCTCTAAGAAGCCGGGAGCATCTTGGATTACACACTTTCGCTAGGAGCAGCTCCTTGAGACTCCAATTCAAAGTATCAGATGGGCCCAGAAATGAGGAATGCAGTGCAAATCTAGCTGTGACCAGCGTCTCCACATCTGGGGCTTTAGCAAGTGTTAGAAGGACCTGCAAGAGCCGCTAGGCAGAAAACAGCAGGCAACAACCTCCAGTGCACTGAATGAAGGGCATTTGGTGCTCTGCCAGAAAGCCTAAGGAATGCCACACCCAATCCTGGGCGTTCCTCTGGAATGCAGCTACTTCCTATACCTCTCAGGGCCAGGCCCATCTGGGCACCGTCAGAGTGAGCTGCCCCATCTGCTGGGGAGGCGACAGAACCCTGAACACCAAGACTTGCCAGCATGGGATCCGCTGAACATCTGTGTCCACAGAGATGCTCACAGGTGAATCTCAAAGTCAGGATCAGTGGCATGATATACTTGGGAAATGCTACAGACACGTGGCCCTTCTTGGAAAGTTACAATGGCTTTAGGACTCCAGGCTCGCAAAATCACACGGTAAGGAATTTCTTTAATCGAGGTTTTCCCAAATTATTTGACCATGGAATAGTTTCTTGAGCTAGAGGGAAATGCCTATTAGTAATCCTCAGGGCATAATCTGGGAAACACTGAATTAAAGGCAGCTGGGGAGAAGACGGAAGGGCAGCCAGACTCTTGGCTTCCTGGCCAAGGGGTGGCTGGAACTTTGGTCTGTAGCTATCAAGCATCAGGAATGTAGGGGAGGGGAACTCCTGCCTGTCTGCCATAGGTCCCATCTTCCCACTGGGAGAATAACGCGTGGTTCATTCATAGGAAAGGGAGACACTGATCATTTCTCTTGGACAAGGACTCTGGAAAGTGGATAATAATAGCGAGCCCCAACAGCGCTCGTAAGGACAGAAGCCTCCTGCCGTCCTGTCTTTCTCTTTTCCAGCTGGTTAACCTCTGCCCCTAAAACAGGACTTCCTCTGTCTCAAACACGGGAAACACAGGAAGTAGCTTCAGGTGTCCCTCCCTCAGTCTGTATTCCTGACTCCTCCTGGTAAGAAGGGAGTGAATTATCTGAGGGTTGAGATGGGCAGACTCCATCGTCTGCCATCACATTTTGGCTTTGTTACAGCCTAAATCCAAAATGTCCTCCAAAATCTCATGTATTCAGAGGTGGGGTTTTTGGAAGGTGATTTCGTCGTGGGGTGCTGTCTGCATCAGTGCATTCATCCATTGATGAGTCCAGAAGCAGAATGTCCTGTTAGGATTTGACTCCTGGAAGGACATATCCTTGTCCCCTGCTCCTCCCTTCTCTCTCTGCTTCCTGGCTACCATGGGTTGAGCACCTTTCCCTCTGCCAGGCCCCTCTGCTGTGCTGTTTCTGCGTTGGAACCAGCTGACCACGGACTGAAACTGTGAACCAAAATGAACCTCTCCTTCTTTACGCTGTGGGTGTCAGTTATTTTGTCCCAGCAACAGGAAAGCAGGCTTAAAGTCTGAGCAACCTCCTGCAGCCTAGCAATGAAGTCCATGTTTTGGTTCCCATCTGACCCCTGTGTATGTCTCTCAGCTGGCTCACAATTACCACCCTTGAAGGCCCCAGTACAGACTGGATGCCTGAAGCCAGGAGAAAAGACTGAACTCTTCTCCGGGTAAACCTGGAACTGGAGAGGAACTCTAGAAGGAAGCTAATCTTCCCACTCCTTGAAGACAAGACTAAAGCCAGAACGTGCCAGGAAGACAAGGAGTTCCTTTTGCTCTAGGGTTTGGGTAGGAAACAAAGAACCAATTCATAAGCTCCTCACTTACCCTCCCTGCTGCCTCTGCCCCTCAGCTCACACGCCACCACGAAATGACATTACTCCAGGCTGGCCGGGGGTCTTATCATCCTTCACCTTTGACCACGAAGCACATTGTTAACGCCCAAGTACTTTTTTTAGCCAATTACTGTGTATTTACAGTGAGCATAGTTATACCTAATTACTAAATTGGCATGACTGCATGCAGCTACTAACTTTGAGTATGTGATTACAGCAGTAAAGTACAGAACAGATGAGGTCCTGATAATCAACAGAAAGGTAAGTTGTCTTAGCCCAGGGAGATGGGTGTGAGTCTGTCCTTTTGGACTATAGGTCCAAAGTGCATGCTTGGGAATGTCCAGAGCTTGTATTACTTAAGGGAAATGACATTAAGGAAAAAAACGACGAGGTGTCATGCTTGGACTGTGCCAACATCTGGGGGATTTGGGAGTCAGTGTCCAACAGAGGTTAATCTCTAGGGACCGAGACCCTCAGGACAAGCTTTGAGTTTATCTGAGCTCTAACTTGTGGGCCCAAGACTTGTTCCCTTGGCTCCTAGGCATTCCAGTCTAGGATCACCCAGCTCTTTCTAGAAGGAAAAGAAACTAGGAATATGTTAAGAGCAATACTTTCAACATTTCTCACATGAAGAAATAAAAATGGCAAATAAATATATGAAGAAATGTTCAACATCACTAGTCATTCGAGAGATGCAAATCAAAACAACGTTAAGATTCCACCTCACTCCAGAAAGAACCGCGTATATGGAAAAATTAACCAATAACAAATGCTGGCGGGGCTGTGGGGAAAAAGGAACACTCCTCCACTGTTGGTGGGAATGTAGACTGGTCCAGCCACTGTGGAAATCAATATGGAGATTCCTCAAAAAACTACAACTGGAGCTTCCATTTGACCCAGCTATTCCCCTACTGGGGATCTTCCCAGAAGAATTAAAATCGTCATACCACAAGGAC
>PVJO010010269.1:0-64979 GCA_004026905.1 Hystrix cristata
CAATTTGTAATAGCTAAGTCTTGGAAACAACCTAAATGCCCAACAACCAACGAATGGCTGAAGAAAATGTGGTTTTTCTACACAATGGAGTACTACACAGCCATAAAAAAGGACAAACTAGAGTCATTCATATATAAATGGATGTTCCTTGAGAACATACTCTTAAGTGAAATAAATCAGACACTCATGAGCACACATCTCTGATATGAGAAACCATAACTGTAAATAAGGATAAAGAGGTGTAATAGATATTATATAAAAGGAAGATGATGTGCAGAGGAGAGGAGTACTAGAAGGAAAGAAGGGGAAAAGCAGAAAGGCAACAGGGGAAAGAGAGGGGAAAGGGAAAATATGGAAAATGATGAATGATCCTGCTGTAAATAGGGAGGGAGGGAGCAGAGGGGAGGGGCAGGGGAGAGGGGGGAGAATCAAGATGCATCATGTATAGGTACAGAATAATTGTAATGAATGAGACCATTGTATGAAGAATGTACCAATACATGTTCTTGGTTTAAAATAAAAAAAGAAAAAAAAAAAGAAAAGAAGCCGACTTACCACAGGAAACTTGGCATGCATATAGGATTAGAAAAAGGAAAGCTAATCGCAGGAGGCAAAAGCATTTTAATGGCGTCAGGCTAAAACAGCCCAGCACAAATACAACACCTCCATGACCAGAACAGTTCTGTGAAAGGGACTACGGTATCTTTTAACCTCTATGTTATGATTTTACTTAAATTAAGTGGGAAGTGATGTAGTTGGAAGAAAAGAATGTGGTATTCAGATTCCAGTGTTATACAGTGTACAAACCACTTCTAAAAATTAAAAAAAAAAATCTTCAAACACAGTTTAAAAGAGCCATCTACCTGTCAGGAAAAGCTTCCGTTTTCAGTGCTACTAAGCATACAACAGTGAAAAGGTGTACAGAGAGCACAAACCATTTCAGAATGGAGCATCAGGAATGGAAAGGGTGGTGGGAGCCAGTCTGCAAGACGGCGAGCGTGTGACTTTTAGTTATAACTCCTGAAATTCATCAATAGACGGCGAAGAAAGTGGAGCGCAGCAAAACACATCTGAGTCCTAACCTCCACCCCAAACGTGGAAGGTCCATGATGCAAACGAACATGCCCGATGTCAGATTTCTGATCAACTGGGAGAGAATGCCGAGGTGTCCACTTGGCTCAGGCCCAGCAGAGACCCAGGGTCCTCCTCTTCACCTTTCCTCAGGAAGATGAGGTTATGCGGAGGGGCCCACTCTAAGTAGGGTGCAACTCACAGACCATCCCAGGCCTATGTAGGTCCTTCTCCCATCCTCAAACCACACTTGGAAGAAGTCCATCAAACTTATATCAGGAAATCATTTATATTTTGTAACCAAACATTTTATTCCCATTGCACAGCATAATGTGAAGATTCCAAATTTTAATCATATTTTCCTGGCAGTTGCACTCTCCAAACAGCACTAAAGCAGTTCTGGTGGCATTAACTCCACGCAACCTCCAGCCTTATGCACGCTTGCCTGGTAATGCACACCCAA
Organism: Hystrix cristata; assembly: GCA_004026905.1. Lineage (NCBI taxonomy): Eukaryota > Metazoa > Chordata > Mammalia > Rodentia > Hystricidae > Hystrix > Hystrix cristata. Next base: position 1,535 of record PVJO010010269.1, read on the forward strand.
CTGAAATTTATTGTTTTCAATGATGGTTTTAGTCATATTACACACATTCACCCAACAAATGTCAAGAGGTTTCCTACTGATAATCTTAAAATCTGCTTAACCATCAGCATTAAGCCTTAGATGTGAGGGCGAGGGGGATAAAAAGTGAGTGTGTGCACACACACACATACACACACACACACACAGGACATTAATATCCTTCTGTCACTGACAGGAACCACAACTCAGCCATGGATTTAATAACAAATCACAGGCAGATGGATCCGTCCTAAATAAAGGTCTTCACACTTCCAATCACTGTCTGAGTGGAAACAGCTGTCCTACTCCTTGCATCCAGCACTCCTACCCTGCATCTGAGAACACGGAACAAAACAGAAAACAGCAATGTGAGGGACAAGACTTGAGCAAATCTCAAGGAACATCACACAACCCATCAGCTGAGTGATATGTGACTAACAACAATAAACTGGTTAAAACTAAATTAATTTGATGCGTTCTCCTCTCCTCTTCTTCCATGACAGCTGGCGTGGTTCCAGGTCATTTTTATTTCTTTTAACTTATTTTTATTTCTTTGAGGCAAGATTTCACTATGCAATTCAGGCTGGCCCCAGACTCATAGTGATCCTCCAGCCTCAGCCTCCCAAGTGCTGGGAGGTGCACACCATCATGGCTCTTCCATGTCATCTTTCTTATAAAATCTATAGTGGATCTAGAAAGAAATGTCTACAGTTTCTGGCTGCTCTTTCCTGAGTGGACAGCAAAGTCCAAAAGACACTGGCAAAGCAGCCTGATGTCAAGTCCTTCTAGTTTTTCATGATTGCCCTTCTTCCAATTTTTATTATAGTATGACACCCAAACTTTTTTCAGGGGCTGACCTTTATGGAATATTTCCAAAACTTCAATTTATTCTTCACAAAAAGATAATCTGCCTTTCCCAATAATAGGGTATGTGTAATATTTAATTAAAACAGCTAATTAGCAACAAGTTTAACTGAGGATAACAAGTGAAGAACAAAACTGACTCCCAGCACACACTCCTCCCCTAGGGAAGCACTACTTGGGGACTTGGGCGCTCAGGGACGCCGGAATCTGTGGCGGGGTATTTGTTCGGCGGTGGACCCCGATCCCAAGGCCATGGGGTCGCTGGTGGGTGTGAGGATGGTTGTCTGCTTTTGCTCAGGTCCCGCGGCAGCCTCTGTGTTGAGTCTGATGTGCCTCCTTCAGCAGCAATGCTCCTCCAGCCAGCCCCGCCTCCCACCGGCTCAGATCCCCTCCCTGGCTTCCATCCCCAAGCTTTCCCCCGCCAGCTGTCCCCACAGATGTGCCGCCCCTGCCCACAGCTCTCACCAATGATTTCTGCCTTGTGGGTCTAAGCCCCACCACCCTTCAAAGCCTGCCTGCTTTCCAGGTCATTCTGTGCACCAACGCTGTGTACCGCACACACTCATAGCCTGTGCGTTCCAACTGAGGGATTCACAAAAGCTCACTGGCTTTGACACTGGATAAATCCTGAGAGGTGCATCCCATTTATTTTTTAATTAATTTTTGCACCCCTGGGGATTGAACCCAGAGACTTCTCACTGAGCTACACCTCCAGCCCATTTTTAAATTTTTGAGATAGGGTCTCGCTAAGTTGCCCAGGCTGGGCTCAAACTTAAAATCCTCCTACCTTAGCCTCCCAAAGTGCTGGCATTACAGTCATGACCGCGGCACCGGGACCCCATTTCCTTCTTAAATCTCCAAGTCACACTTTACCTTCACCCTTGAGATCCGGCCAGGAAGTGAACGTGGTGATGGACACCGTGAATGCTATGTGAAGTGCTGCTTCCCTCCGACCACGGTGAAGATGAGGCAGAAGAGGACAGGAGCGCCTCTTACAGCCCCATCATTCTCTCTTCTCATGTTCACGTATAAACAGTGGTCAGCTGGCACTCGTACTCTTTTTGTGGGGGGATGTTGGGGATCGAACTCGGGACCTTGTGCTCGGTAGGCAAGCACTCTACCACTGAGCTCAATCCCCAGCTCCAGAACCTCTACTCTTAAACCGTATTTCTGACTGCAGCCTAGCACAGATTAAGCGTATCTATGTCAGCTCGCACTGTAAATACCCTTAGGACGCTTGGGATTAAGACCTCGATGATGAACCGTTCAGCAAAAGAATCATTTTCCACTGCAGCTAATTACCTCCTAATTTATCTGTTGGGAAAGTTTAGATCCTTCTGTTTTATGTTCTGTTAATAACTCTTAAGAGTTGCCTGAGGATGGATTTATATTCTCAAATGGCTGCCTCTGTGGGATGGGAGGGCTTCCTATTTTTTTTTTTTTTTTTTTTGGTGGCGAGGAGGACAGGGTTGCACATGGTGGGTTTTCACAAGATACAGCAGGTAATGGATATGGATGATCAGCCATCTCTCTTCGTTCAAGTCCCCAGCAAAAACTATAATATAAGCTCTAAGTTTTAAAGCAAGCACTACGTTTAAAAATATCAACCAGGGCTGGGGATTTAGCTCAGTGGTTAGAGTGCCTGCTTCAAAAGCACAAGGCCCTGAGTTCAATCCCCAGCACCAAAAAAAAAAAAAAAAACATCAACCAACACCAAATCATGAGGGGTGCATGTGATGGTGGTCAACAGCTCTGGAGCCAGACCACCTGGTTCAAATCTCTGCTCTGCCCCCTCCCAGCCGTACAATTCCAGCAATTCGCCAGCCCCCTCTGGGCTGCCCCGCCTCACAGCTGTGAGGGGAATGAGCAAGCCGGTGAGGCGTTCACAACCGCCATGTGTCCGGGGCCCATACGGTGCTGGTGACTATCATGATTTTTATGAAACTATCACAGTGAACTAACTGATCACTCTACCTCAGTAATGACAATAGTTCAGTGCAGCCTAGAGAGAGAGAACAATGTACTCATTGCTTAAATCCATCAGGTACTTTTGTAGCTTTTGACGAGATCAGGCACGTTCAGGGTGGTATGGCCATAGACTTTTGTAGCTTTTGAGAAAGATCCTTTCTACACTCTGGGAGGCTGAGGTCAGAGGAGTGCAAGTTTGAGTCCAGGCTGGACAACTTAGTGACTCCATGAGACAAAGTCTCAAAAATTAAAAAAAAAAAAAAAAGAAAGAAAAAAAAAGTGGGGAAGGGTTTGGGGATGCAGTTCAGTGCAAAGATTAAATGCCTGATACCACCGAAAAACATTAAAAACAAACATTAAATTCTTATTTTTCACAGGAACTGAGCCACCCTGAACATGAGTAGGCAGGTGCCTTCCAATGCCCATAAGAACAGCTGAAGTTGCACACTGGATATAATTGTACGTAACTTGCACTTCTCATGAAACAGCGTTAGCCCAACCTCAGGTTTCTCGAACTACAGATGCACAGGAGTCTGGCTACTTCCACTCAGTTGATGTCATTACTCTTCCTTCATTGGCTTTCTTGATTTCCTCACCTATTTTTGTCTCCAATCTTTGTCTACCCCCTGGGATTTGGCAACCTGATTTTCAAACAGCTCAGGTCTCGGCAAGCATCTCTACTCCAGGTTTTATTATCTGGCAAATACAGGTATCCTCGGGGCACCGAGTGGTTTGGCCACTCTACATTCCTGCCTCTGACTAGCAGGTAGGGATGAGAAACCACAACTCCCTCATCGGTCTTCTTTTGACAGATATAACATTCCAGGAAACATTCCCGGCACCCCTGAAGAGGGTGTCTCAGAGGTGGAGCAGTTCACCCTGAATCTGCAGCAAACGGGCAGCATTCACAAAGCCACTGCTGCATCACTGCCACAGAGAGACTCTGAGGTCCCCACACAGGAAGGAAGCCATTGGGGACAGTGATGTGTAAAACAGCCAAGAATCACAGTGCTAGGGACAAGAAGAGTACTATGTTTTAAGAAAGATATTCACTTATAATTAAAACAGGTATACTAACTTAAATCTAATCACTTACAAACTGGAGTTGTGACCAACCAGCCCTACTGGACAGGTGGAAACTGCAGGGAGACCTTTACTATTGAGAGGCCCGGGTTTCCACACGGGGTTCCATTTGGCTCCCAAGGTGACATCTAGTAAGAATCATGAGCCAATGCAGTAAGAACAAATACTGTAGCTTCTTCAGGGACCACTGGAGTAGGGATGCATATGGCCTTATGATCTGCTGGAAGCCATTTTAGGATGACAAAGGGAGCCAACTTTAGAATGAAGTTGACCCCATTTGCGAGAGAAGCAGATGGAGAGAAATGAAGCAGGCACTTAGTGGCATTGCCTCACCAACCCTACAAGCGCCATCTGAGGCAGCACTGTGCCTTTGGATTTGTCATCTCACAAACCAATACTACACGTTCAATGTTTAGGCTAGTTTTGAATTACGTTTCTTATTAACTTAGAAAGTCCTGTCATAGGATGCATTGAAGACAGGCACATTCCTTACTGCATTGAATGTCATTACAACTGATGGAATGTCACTGTTTGTGAGCTCAGTTTTCTTGGCGAAGATTTTCCCCGTTTGGTATGAAATATAAGCTTCATTCTGTTCCACAGTGAATTGCTACTTTGTCAAAATCATGATCCCCTAATAATTTTTTTCTTTTGTATTCCGCTTGCCTAGTCCATGGTTTTCTTCAGGAGCCATGCAACAGAAAATGGAAGTGAAAGAGAAAGCAGAAAACCTTCTACATGGTAAGTAAGGGAAGGGCTCTGCTGTGTATTCAGATTCCACAGATCGGTCATTACTAGCAGGATCACTCCACCCCAAACGTACATACCACGCACAGGTGGCCCCTGTGAACCTGCTCTGCTGTTGCTCTCCTATCAGCCCCGGGTGGTTTCTCAAGCCCCGAAGCACTGCCTTCACATGCATGTCACCAACATCACTCTCTGCACACGGCTGCACCGGGAACTGAGCCTCAACATGTGAGTCTCTGGGATACATATCAGTGTTTAAAGCATAATACAAAATAATTGAAAGTGAAGAGTCTGAGGTCGGAAAAAGTTGAGTACTTGCCATGAGTTCATCAAGCTAAAAAGTTAAGAGGTGCAAAAGTTGGAAGACCCTGGTCTTCTAACTCAAGTCCAAAGGATCATCTTCAGTCCCACCTTCTGGCTGCTCCCAGCTTCAGAGGGCATCCTACGTATGAAGGGAGACAACTCAAGCAGGCCTGTTTGACACCCAGGGGATGCTCCTCAGAGGCTGTATAACTGCATAAAAAATGGCATTCTAGACAATCTAACAACAGGACCAACAACATCTGGACATCAAAAAGTGACCTCTAGAAACACTCTTTCATCGTACTCCCAGTTCCACCCTTACCCCAAGGGCACACGACTTTGGAGAGTATTTGGAATATCCCACACTCCAAAAGCAAATATAGACTAATTCCAGGGCATATATATATACATACAATTAATTAATACTCAAGAGTATCATCTTGCATACCTAAAATCCATAACTAGTACTCCGAGGCATTTCTTTTTATGCAGAACTTTAACTTTAGAGACTCACCCAAACAGCAATCCTGTGTTTTATTTAGGATGTGAGAGGGATTCTGGGTTCCCCTGGGATTTCCTCAGGCTCAGCAATGCCCAGTGGTTTTCTGATTCTTTTCAGCTGGTGTTAGTTTTTACATCTCTGAGGTTGGGTGCAAATCCCAGTAGAGATGGGGCCACATCCTTGCACAGAGGACCAATTTCTTTTGTAAAATAGATAATGTGTTTCCAATCTCATCACCTGCAAGGGATGATGCAAATCTAACGTCTTCCCAGGACAGACAGACACCCTTGCCTAATTCATACCGGAGACAGGGATCCTGCACTGATGTGAAGAGGGTCTTCAGCAAACCCACTGCTCTGTAGTTATTCTCAGGGATCTGACTCTATTTATTATCTATCTTCTTGGTCCTTTTCCAATGTAGATCTAAGAAATAGGTGGGTTGGCCACAAAGAATTTCAGTTCATCTGTCTGGGAATGGGGAAGAAGGGAGAGGCCGGGGTCTTTTTGCAGTCTGACAGTATTTATGGTAATAAAAGTGAACTGAATCTACTAAGGAATGTTCCAAGCAAAGGGATGTTCCCCTGGTGACATCAAAACAGCAGCAAGGAGCCTGCACACTGAATGCCTACAACTGTTTCGTGTTGTCATCGGCCACCCAAAGAGGTCGGTGGTACAGCTCACCCCTCAGTCTCTTCTGGCAGCCACAGCTCTCTCCTTCTAGTGCCTGGCCTGGAACGACTCCCCTGAGAACTCTGCCTGCCGTGCTGCCCACTAACACCTTCCTGGTCCCCAGGACCTGGGGATCTTCATGCTCTTAAAACTCTGCTTGGCTCTCACACGGCTTCTCTGCCCATCCTGGCCACTACACCTGAGTCTGAGGGTGCTCATCCCAGACTTTTTGGGGGCAGTACTGGGAATTGAACCGAGCACTTGCAGAGAACGGGCAAGTACTTAGCCACTGAATTGTACAGCTTCCAGGGCAGGCTTTCGATTCTCCCTCCTGCATATCTGAAGCCTCTGAGGCCTGCTTCCTCCTGCGCCTACAGCTCCTGACTTTCTAGCTTACCCTGTCCCCAGCCCTACACAGCCATACAGTTAAACTCACTTGGATGTCACAGCTCCATGTTATGGCCTGGGGAAGGCTAAGATTTCTCTTTACACAGCCCCCTCTAACAGGGAGCTTAACTGCAGTAGGAATTTTCTGTACTTCCTTTTCCCTTTTAATGAATAATAGAAAAATGAAAAGCATCCTCAAAACTTGGATATTCAAACTCGATTCTGTGATGAAAGAGAAGCTGTCATCATCTCCTTGCAAGCCACTCACTGGTTGGTAAATATTCCCACACTGATGCTGCTCTGCAAATCAGGAGACACGAGGGTAAATGAGTTATAAAACCTTCAGTGAATGAAACACCTAGTGCTTAACCCCTAAGTTTATTAACCTTGCTTTTGTTTATAACCTGCAGGAATAGTTAACCAAAATTAACCCAGTGCAATAGTGCATTTACAGAACATTCAAGAAACACTAGACAAAAAATTTCGAACCTTCAAAGTGGTGTTTCCCACATTCCATTCATCAGACATTAGATAGCTGGTGGGGCTGCAGAAAGGGGTGCACAAACACACCTGGGAGAACTCTGGGTTAAACAAGGTTGTTTCCATAGAGGTAACATCTTTCAGAGCCTCCACTTGGCCATCGTGAACTGCGAAACCCCAGATCTACTCACAGAGACTCAAAGCTGTCTCTCCCATACCCTTTGGAGTCTGCAAAGTCCTCCTGCAGTGGCCTGTGAAACAGTTGGACATGCTTTATGCTACAGAACTGTTCCTAAAAGATCACGCAAGTACAGAATCTACCGCTCACTCAGGAACAAGGCTTCCAAGGTACAGAAGCAAGTCTGCAAAATCCTGATTCAACAAATGCATAACAATAGATTCAACCTTGTACACCGTGACAAGAAATCAATAGGCACGCTCAAGTGAGTTACCTCATCTTAAGTGTTCTCATTTATCTTTTAAGAACATAATTTAACTGTAAAAATACACATCTGCACTAATAAATTTACACTAAAAAATGCTGCTTTAAAAACTGATCCCTTCAGTAAGTCTGAGCAAAAGATAAGCTTTCCTCTAAAATATAAATAAAACCCCACAGTCCTAGAGTCCTCATCAGAATTTTCAAAGAGAAGGAAAACAAAGTGTGGGCTGAGGGAGAATATTAAATTTTAAGTAGCAATCAAACATTTTACAAGAGATGTGTTTCTATTGAGCAATTATGTTGAACTGAAAACAAAACATGAAATGTTTAATTGAAACTGATGAGATTTCAGCCTTTTTAAATTCATGCTAGACTCCAGAACACGTCCTCTGTGTGTTAGATTAACCTCTCAACAAAAGCGAATGGCTTGAACAACCATGCTTTATCTTTGTTTACAAATGTACTTTATCTTTGTTTCTATTAAAATGTAGCAAGTGTGTGTCTATCCATATACTGCTTTTCTCCAATATAGATTAAAAGGTGAAGGAGAGGCCTGAGGGTGTGGATCGGTGGTACAGCCAGCTTCATCCCCTCAAAAAAAAATGGAGGAAGATTAAGTTCTTTTATTTTTTATTTTATTAGTACACATTTGCAGTTGATGTAGTTTACAATTATCCGGGGGAGTGGTTGCATGTACATACCACAGCTTATTTTTTTAATCCCCTTCCTACTTCTTCCTCCCTCCCTCCGATTCCCCTATCCCATTTTTCGTTCTTGTTCATATTATTCATTTTAGCTCATGTTATAGCACATATTTACATCAATTGAAGTTATTAGGTTCCTCTACAGGGCAAATCTTTATTCTACCTATTTCCCCTTTCCTTCCTCCTCACCCCTCACCCTTGTTCCCTTGGATCATTTCCCTACTGCAAGAGATTCATCTCCTTGCCCAATTCTAGCCACCATTTATTATTCTAGTTGTACTATGCCTCACTCAAATAAAAGATACCATACAGTATTTAAGCCTGTGTGTCTGGCTTATTTTACTCAACACTGTATTTTCCAAGTGTATCCATTTCCCTACAAATGTCTCAAATCTGTCACTCTTTATAGGAGAGTAGTATTCCATTACATATAGATACCACAGTTTCTTTATCCAATCACCTGTTGATGGGTACAGTTTAGCTATCATGAGCTGTGCTGCTGTAAACATTGATATGCATCGCTGTACCAATGACGTGTTAAACTCTTTAGCGAAGATACCTAGCAGGGTGATCGCTGGGTCGCACGGAATTTCTAATTTTAATTCTTTGAGAAATCTCCATACTGATTTCCATAATGGTTGTACTAGTAGTTTACATTCCCATCAACAATGTAGGAGGGTTCTTTTTTCACCACAGCCTCAACAGCATTTGTTATTGTTTGATTTCCTAATGACTGCCATTCTTTCTGGAGTAGGATGGAATCTTAGAGTTGTCCTCATTTGCATTTCTCTGATGGCCAGGGGTGTTGAGCACTTTTTCATATATTTGTTGACCATTTGTATTTCTTCTTCTGTGAAGTGTCTGTTCATTTCTCTTGCCCATTTCTTGAGTGGGTCTTTAATTTTAGGTGGTTAATTTTTTTTTTTTTTTGAGTTCTTTGTATATGCTAGATATAGTCTCTGTCTGAGGAGTAGCTGGCAACGTTTTTTCCCATTCTGTAGGTTTTCTCTTCACTCTACTGATTCTTTTGCTGTACAGAAGCTTTTTAGTCTGATGTAAGCTCATTTGTTGATGCTTGCTGTTATTTCTCACGCAACTGAGATTCTGTTTAGAAAATCCTTTCCTCTACCTATTTCTTCAAGTGTTTTATCTATTTTATCTTCCAGTAGGTTTAATGTTTCTGTTTTAATGTTTAGGCCTTTGATCCCTTTTGATTTTACTATAGTATATAGTGAGAGATAAGGGTCCAGTTTTAATCTTCTACACACAGATAACCAGTTTTCCCAGCACCACTTGTTGAATAGGCTGTCTTTCCACCAACATAAGCTTTTGGCCCCTTTGTCAAAGATCAAATAGCTGAATGTGTCTGAGGAAGTCTCTGTAACCTGTATTCTGTTCCATTGACCAACTTACCTGTTTTTGTTCCAGTACCATGCTGTTTTTATCATTATTTCTCTGTAGTGTAGCTTGAAGTCAGGTATTTCTGTGCCTCTTCTTTTGCTCTTATTGCTCAAAATTGCTTTTGCTATTCTGGGTCTCTTATGGTTCCATATGAATTTTAGGACTGTTTTCTCTAGATCTAGTATGCTGTTGGTGTTTTGATTGGAACTGCATTGAATCTGTATATCCATTTTGAGAGTATGGCCATCTTGACAATATTTATTCTGCCCATCTAGGAGCAGGGGACATCTTTCCATTTTCTGATGTCCTCTCCAAGCTCTTTTTTCAGAATACTGTAGTTTTCCTTGTGGAGGTTTTTCATTTTCTTGGTTAGGTTGATTCCTAGGTATTTCATTTTTCTTGAAGCTACTATGAAGAAATTATTTTCATAATTTTCTTCTCATCCTGTTCATTGTTGATGTACACAAATGCTACTTATTTTTGTGTGTTGATCTCATATCCTACTACATTACTAAGGTTCATTATTAATTCTAAGAGGTTTTTGGGTGGAGTTCTTTGGATGTTCTCTGTAGAGTATCATGTCATCTGCAAATAATAATTTGAGTTCTTCCTTTCTCTATGTGCCCCTTTTCTTTCTCTTGTCTAATTGCTCTGGCTGATGTTTCCAATACTACATTGAACAGAAGAGGTGATAGTGAACATCCTTGCCTTGTTCCTGATTTTAGGGGGAATGCTTTTAGTTTTTTCCCATTTAATATGATGCTTGAATTAGTTTGTCATATATAGCTTTAATCATATTCAGCTATGGTTCTTCTGTACCTATTTTCTTTAGGGTTTTTTTTTTTAATCGATTAAGTTCTTTAAAAGGTTTGGGTTCATTCTGATCTACCTAGACTCAAGTTTCTGATTGGTTAGGCTTTCATTATTTACCTTGACTGGTGAAAGAAGAATTCTTTTAATCTCTGCAATTGCCCCAAGATTCTTACCCAACAATCGGGAACTTAATGCAGCATGTGATGCCAAAAGGCCTTATGATGACAACTGGGAAATTTTTGATTATATGACAGTCAACAATGCTGCATTTTGAAGAAGGGAATAGCGGTGAAAAGGAGGCTCTTTGGAGTACAGCACCCTCAAAAACAGTTAAGAGAAAGGGAAACCTTCAGAAGCACATGAGGAAGTGAGGATGTTATCTTGGTGGCTTCTGGCGCCCCCAGAGTGACTAGGGTGTGGTGTTCTGCACATGTCCCTCCTGAGGCAAAGCTGGGCTGAAAAAGACTCCGATTAAAAAACAAACGAACAAATAGAGCAGTTTTACCTGCAAAATCTGTTTGCCTTCTACACACAAAAAGGAAAGACTGACCTGATACTGTACTCTAAAATCAGTGGCTGAGAACATGGTGGCTGTGAAGTCTGCAAGAGAACAAAGCCATACACACAGAGATATCGTCTGTGGACTGCAAAAACCTGTGTCACACACAGTTCTTAGATTTTAAGATGTCAGTTTTGGATTCTACTTTGATAGTTCTGAAAGGGAGACACGTTTTACAATCCATGTGGGTACAGAACGTGGTAGTGTTGAATTAGAAATGCCCCCTTAGAATCAAGAAATATTGTCCATGCCCCTCTATGATTTTCAGTTCTACACAAATATGGTTTTAGTTTAAATGCCAATGAAATGTAAAAGTGTTAGTACGTTTGCAAGATTAATACATTCTCACAGGATTAAGAGTTTCCCTACTGAATGATACTGTGTATGACATGGTAATGGGAGTAGATACAAAGCATGCTGGTAAAGTATCGATTCTTAAATGCAAGAATTTGGAGATAACTATCTGGGTCTGAATTTTATAAACATGAAGGAGAGGGAATCGTATCCATTCCTTACTCCTGTAATGCATTTGACTTCTGAGCAAACCACACTGTCTCATCCACAGCCACGCTCGGACTTCTCCAAAGGTCCAAAACTAGTGGTCATGAGATGAAGTGGGGAATTAATGCTGGAAATAAAATCTCTGCCCAGTTTTTCTTTAAGAGGACACAGTTTTTAAACCCCTCAATTTCCTCAATTACAAATTCATCTAGGGCACTGTAGCAGCCATGCGCTGGCTACCCTGAGTTGAAATCCTGGGCTCACAAATCAGCACTGAGTAGCCTGAGGAGGAAGCACCACACAAGAGCTGAGCTGCTCTGAACAGGTCCCACTGTGGGCTCCAGGACCCAAAGCATTAGGCTCGGGGACAGCCTACCAGCACCAGGGTCAGCTGGAATTGCTGAAGCTTTGTTTCTCCTGGGTCACCACATAGCTGCACACTACGGACAGAACTGCCTCCCCAAATTTGCATACTGAAGCCTCAACCAGCACCTGTATTTGGAGAACAGAGTCTGAGCCAAGCATTTTGGCGACAGCTACATTACTACCAGGTTTGATCCACGTATGCCTATATTTGAGAAAGGTACTTATGGGTGGTGAAGTGTGAAGCGCACTGGGTCAGAGCTGTGTGTGGGTCCAGCCCCGGCTCTGGGAGAGCCGCTCGTCCTCTGGAAGCCTTCCTATTCTCATGCACAGAACCAGGATCCCACAGCAGCAGCCACTGAGGAGGCTTTTGGCTGAAAGGAGTAGAAAACCAGGTGATCAGTTCTTTAAGTGAACTGCAGTTTATTTTTCATCAAGGAAGTAGAAGTCTGAAGGTAGCAGTTGCTGGCCAGCCTCAGCTGCTAAACATCATCTAAAAAATCAGCTTTGTTCTTTCTAGTGCTTCACAGAATCACCTGCAGCATGGTGGCTCTTTGCTGCTTCCTAGTCAGAAGTGCCAGGACTAGAGCATAGGAATCAACAACAGCATCCGGCTGGAGAGGAAGGGATGTGGTGGGGAGTTCTGCTGCTTTTCCTACAGGAAGTAAGGTCTGTCCAGAAGCCCCCAGCAGGCTCAGAGAAGCCCTGCTTTGCCAGGGTAACCCTACCCCCGAGGGTGTCTCCACCCACCTGAACACAACTGGGGGTCTGTTAGCAAGGAAAGAGGGATAATACAGGCTTTTATTAGCACTTAAAAGTAAAAACTAGCATTTAGTACACTTAACACAGTCAATACTGACTATTCATACACTTGCTTTTAATTTTTTTACTGGAAAAGCTAAAGCTCAAAGTTATTTGTAAGTTATGTTTCCTTTATTGAGATTACTTAATACAGACTTTATCCCAATTAATTCAGGTCTGTTTCAAGAATCAGAGGTAAAAAGAATCAGAGGTAGGGGCTGGGGATTTAGCTCAGTGGTTAGAGTGCTTGCCTAGCAAGTACAAGGCCCTGAGTTCAATCTCCAGTACCAAACAAAACAAAACAAAAAAAGAATCAGAGGTAGGAATAATTGGAGGTTGAATTATGAAGGGAAAAAATAGAAGCAAATGGTATTTTATCTACCTTAATACTAGGACCTTAAATTGTCCTGGAATTCCTACAGTTCCGCTTGCAGGTCCCTTTCTGGTAGCCTAAAACGAACAGATTATCCAAAGAGTACCTTTAGTTTGGAAAATAGAGGAAAAACTTTAATTAGTAGTAGAAAAAAATACCCACTCTAAAGACTGTTATAGCTTGCTTATCACAGTTCTAAGTAAACTTCTACTTAAAAAATAAAACATTCTTTTCATCCATCATATCACATATGTGGCCCAATTAAATGTCTTTACTGAAGTACCCAGTAACTTTGTAATTCAACCTGAGGTCTGATTCAGAGGATATGATCTGTTCATCAAAGTTCTAGAGCTAAAGAAACAAAGTTCTCACCTGGAATTTTATTTCATCAATAAATAAGTTCAATACATGGGAAATCTCAATGTTACTATATCCTTAAAATTTTCAAAACTAGCAGAATGTCATCTTGTTCTAATTCAGATCTGGAGCAGTTAAGGAGAAAAGTCACTATTTTGTATGCTTTTTCATCACAGATATAAAGATAATACACATTATGTACAGGTCGAATGAAAATTGGATGCTAATTAATAAAGGAAACAACAATTAGCAGTCATTAATTAAGTTACTGCATTTGCTTCTACTGTCAGGACTAATGATCTGTTTTGACATTCTTTGCCTTTATTGTATTTGTTAATGCCTGTGAATAAAGTCACAATAGAAACCTAATATTTTATGTACATTTTTATCTGAAATCAAAATAGAGAAGACCAAGGACATCTTCAAGGAACATATTCTCCCAACAGGAATTTTGTTAATCAAAGAAATGTTTTTAAAGTTTAAGGAGATGGAGATACTAAAGAGAAAAATGTCCCGAAATTCAGATGTGACATATATTTTCTCCTTAAAGCTTTTATTATAAACTAACAGCGATCACCACCAAAAGCCTCTTCTCTCCCATCTCCAGCAGCAACAGTCAGCTCCCTTCTTGGAATTATTTTATGTTTTAAGGATTTCATTTTAGAACAGTTTTTGATTTGCAAGTAAATTGCAGAGATAATCCAGAGAGTTCCTGTATACCTCTCATGGTTGTTGCAATTAATAAATCAGAATTGACTGATATATTTTTATTCAGATTTCCTTAGTTCCCCCTAATTTCCTTTTTCTGTTGCAGAATCCATTCAAGACACCATATTACATTTTGTCATTGTGTCTCCTTAGGCTCCTCTTGGCTGTGAGAGTTTCCTTGCTTTTGATGACGTTCACAGTTTTGAGGTGTCCTGGCCAAGTATTTCACACGATGCCCTTCCATGTGGGTTTTTTTTGACATGTTTTGGTGACTAGACTGGGGTTATGTGTTCTGACATGTTATTCACAGGCTACCACACCAAGGGTAACACACCCTGTTACCTCGATTTACCCCCGGATGTTACCTGTCTGAGATCATGTGCATCAGATTTCTCTGCTGTGAAGTTACCCTTTTTCCCCACAGCACTCTGGAAGGAAGGCACCATGGCCAGCCCAGACCTGCACAGCAGGGAGTTATGGGTCCCTCCTTGAGGGCAGAGTACAAACAGCAGGCGCTTGGGCACAGGAGATTCATCTCTGCTTCGTGTCATTCGTGCAAGCGTTTGTTTACATCTGTGTGGATTCACGGATGCCCAGAGTGAAGAGCTAGGAAATGGGACGTGGGACTTGGGGTTGCTTGCAGATATGTGCAGTGTCTATGCAAATGTGACACAGGACAGAGGCCCCATGACGCAGACGCGGCAGAGCAGCAGGCCTCATTCACGCACCCATCTCACATGCCACAGCACTGAAATTTCTGCCTCCATGAATTACAAAGTTCTGCAGAACCTCGTGCTTGGTGCTGAAGCCCAGGCCACAGGCCAGGCGCCTGTGCGGGAGCCCGTGCTCACTGTCACTTCTACCCCATCCCCCGCCACAGGCAAACCGCATGCACGGGATGTTCAATCGCTGTGGGATGGCCTGGACCCGCAACCCTCTACTTCCTCTCCACGACCTTGGGTCCCCTTGGGTGCCCTCAGTTAATGGCTTTTCAGTCTAGACGGTGAATTTAGGGTAGATGACTCTACAAGCCCAGACTGAGTACATCTGGATGCTGAAAGCTGAGCAGTGAGGGCACTCACAGGGCGACATGTGAAGGCTCCACAGGCTGCTAAGAGAGACAGAGTCAGTCAGAGATGACCAGTCTACAGTGACAAGGAAGAGTCAGGTGAAAAGAAGGCAGAGCCGATTCTAATTCATAACTGTATCAACGTTTTCAGTGTAAATAAAGCCTTTCAAAAATAAAGTTAATGCAATCCCACCACTCTGAGAGGCTGAGGCAAGAGGACTGAATTCAAGCCCAGCCTGGGCAACTTAGCAAGACCTTGTCTCGAAACAATTTTTAACGAGAAGGAGATATAGCCCAGTGGAAAGGCCCTGGGTTCAATCCCCAGTACTGCAAATCAGTAGATAGATAGATATAGATAGATAATTGAACGCCTTTACATTTATGTTCTTTATGCCAGTAGATCTTTAACTTCTTAGGTGGCAGAATACCTGGAGGTGACAGTGAATTTTGCCTTTGATACTAGGGTATATCAAACTTTTAAAAAGTTTGCAGTTTGGGTCGGTTTGAATTCATCATATAAAAGTTTCCAGTACAGCCAAACAGCATGAACTACAAAACCATAAGAGAGGAAAAGTTTCAAGCTACAATATTTTTTAGTGCAAACTGGGAAGATTCCTTGAATATTCCATTTTTGGTATCAAAACATTTCTTTGCTTACAAAAAGTCCTATTTGAGAACTTCTGGTCTATGCTACTAATTTGTCTAAAAATCCTGTTTTAATCCACTGTAGAACACACTTTAGGGACCACTGTCTGTTTAAATCACTACAAAATCCAAACAAGCAAAGTATAAAGGGACTTCATAATATGGATTTTCAAAATGTTATGCAAGAGTCTCCTTGTATTTTTTTCAATTGCTGGCAATAGTCATTGTATATTTAGCTCTACCATGCAATGAAGATTTCTGATAAGATACATGAAATTAGAGATGCTCCTTAAATTACTATGGGATTATGTCCAGAGAAGCCCACCACAGGTTGAAAATACCCTAAGTAGGAAATGCACTTAGTATACCTAGCTACCAAACATCACGGCTTAGCCTCGCGTACCATAAATGTGCTCTGCACACCAACATCCACTTACAGTTGGGTACTGTGAGCATATTGTTCTGCACAGTGCTAGCCTGGGGAAAGATCAAAATTCAAAATTGGATGTACAGTTTCTACTGAATGCATATGGCTTCTGCACTATGTTAAAGTGGAAAAGTTCTGAAGTCGAATCACTGGAAGACAATCTGTATTGGAATCGTTGGAAGGCAATCAGAGGCAAGCTATACTTATTGGTTTAATGTGAAAGACTCTGTTCAAGGTAAAATAAAGAAAAAATAAATCTTCCTTCAAAGCAACAGGAAGAAAGTATCAAAGAGGGAAAAGTGCTACTCCTCACTACGGGGACCAGGCAAGCTGCGCCCGAGTTATCAACTCGTACCCAGGGCTGGAGACAGGCCCTCAGAGGAACACAGGACTTCTGAGAACGCCTGCGGCACCCCCAGACCCATCCCAGGGGAAGGGACCCCACTGCCCCACTGAGGAGGAGGCCCCCATCTAGCAGGCAGCCCTCGCCACAGTGATGCTCGAACCAGGCCCCTGGTCCCAGCATCAAAGCTCCCTGACACACTAGCTCTGAGGTAGGCAGGATCCAGGAATCTGCATCTTTAACTAGCAACCCAGGACTGGGCTGCAGGAGGTCCTCAGGCACCTGGAGGAGACACTTTAACCTGGGGCTGCAAACACTCAAAACAGCACACGCCATCCTGGGAGTCACCCTCAGGACTTTCAGCAACAGGGCAGATTCGCTAACCTCATCGGTGGCACCCCTGGGCCAGAAGGGGGTCTACTTAGCAGCCTGATGATATCACTTGTTGTGCAGTTAACAAGCATCACAGCCTCAGGAATGCATCAGTCAGTACTTACACTTAATTACACTCGGTTTCACACTCATCATTTTCACTTCCCCAGGTTAACACTACTGAAATTACAGCAGTGAACTGCACAGCGTAAAAGACTACTCACAGAGAGAAGCCATGGATAAGCTTCCATAACATTTTAACCCTAAGCTCAGGGACTCTAGTACGCGGAGTCTTACTTTCTCCAACTGCCTTTACCAATAATTTTAAACTGGGGGCCAGCACACAAACAGATTGCTGACCACTTGGGCTCCTCCTGAACGAACCTGGAAGGCTGGACTGTAACCTGCCACATGTTCAACTTGCCAGCAAGGGTTCTGTCACTTGCCTTCATACCCCTTGCAAATCACAAATGAAGTGTCTACTTTCCATACCGTCAGCGACTAACACAATGTTTAATGCTGCATCTCGGCGGGCCTCTACTCGGGCCGCATACTAGAATCTCGGGGTGCTGTGGAAAAATCGCCTGCATGTAGGCCCCCAACTGAGTGACTGAGAAGCTCAGGTGGGTCCCAGGAGAAGTGCTATACAAGGCTCCCCCGGTGATTACAACATTCTCGGCCTTGAGCCCTATGCCTTCTTCTGAAAGCGACTCGGTTTAGGGTGGGGCTATTTAAGAAGCAGGGTTGAGACTTAAGATAGCAAAGGTAGCAGCTTGTTCAAACACTGAAACATCACTGTGACCGGAAATTGAGAGCTAAAAACCATAAATCCCAGCAACTGTCTTCAGCTAGTAATCACAGTGTCTAGATTCGGGGAATAAAATATGGGCTGCCCAGTTACGTTTGACTTTCAGATATAATATTTTAGTGCAGTAAAAACAGTTTTGTACAGTATCTGGGACATAGAGTAACAATTTATTTGGACTGGGGGATGTAGCTCAATGATAGAGCTAGTCCATGTATCCTCAGCACCAACATTTTTTTTATTCACTGCTTATTTGAAATGCAAACTTAACTGAGTGTCCTGTATTGTATCTGGCAACCTTAACTACAAAAGATACAGTCTAGCTTTGTGGTCTTGTGCTTTAGGAGACTTTGTTACTTTATTTTAGGGAAAAGGCATGACAATATTACAAGATAAAAACATTTGCGAATCTTGTGTTTGTTACCCAATAAAATGCTTTGATATTCATAGGCATAGGCACCATGTAAGAATAAGCAGAATATTCCTCTTGCATGGTGACTTTTTAAAGAACTTTTTAAAGAACAGCCCTTCACAAAAGACACAGCAGAAAGGAAACGTTTGTTGCTGGCCACAGCTGAGCACATCTCTCAAACAAAGGAAGCATTCAACCCACACCTTGCATCACACTCAAACCAAATACTTAAACAAACTCTGTGTAGAAAACAGAACTGATGATCAATCTAATCCACTCTTGTATCATGAAGTTCTATTTCCTGTGTTTTGCTCCTGGGAGAGGTGCAGAGAAGACACAATAGAAAAGGGAGAGAAGAAAAGGAAAGAAATGGGCATGACTGGATTTGCTTTTAACACTGCTGAGGACCAGATGGGTGAGAGGCAGCCCTGGCCCTGGGGAAAACAGATGCATCAAGATGTGCGAAGAACGGCAAAGCTGGGCGGGAAGTGGCCTACGAGAGATTCTTCTGTGCCCTCAGCACCCAGAACAAGACCTAGAACAGAGCATTCAACAAATCGATTTGTTGAATAAATAGCAAAGCAAGCACCAGACCTTGGATGGGAGGACCCCAGATGGCTTCCTGAAGGGGATGACTCCTCAAGCTTTAAGAGGAGTGAGAATGATTCGGTCACACAGAAATACGCAGGGAGGAAGAGTTGGGACACAGTCCTGGGAGACACCCAAGGCACAGATGCGGCCTGTGGACAGGCATACAAGTCCCTCCAGAAGGCATGTGGGGACAGAAGCCCCAGTGGAGAGAGGTGCTCTGTGAGGCCAGGGGTGGACCCTTGGGCGTATTCTCCTCTGAAGGTTAGGAGGCTGAGGATCACAAGGACCCCAAGAAGACTACGGAAGGCAGCGTGGACCGGAGGAGGAAAGGCAGGACAGAATGCCAAGGGAGGAACAGCAGGCCACAAACTGTCCACTGGACTTGGGGAAAGGGGAGAGCCAGCAGAGGGTTACAGCATGGATTTGGGGGTGAGCCGGTGGAAAGACTAAGGGCAGATGCGGCTTCTCCGGTAAGGGAGAGAAAGGTATTAGTAAACTGAGGTGCCGTGGGGCCAGGCGGGCTGTTTCACAGGTGTGTTCCAATGGTGGGTGAAGCCTGGAGATCTGTGTAAAAAGGATGGAGCCACGGCTGGGAGATGCTGATTACACAGCTGCTGAACGGAAGAAAGTTCAAATGCTAGAGGCCTTTTCCCAACCACCCTTCCCTCGGGTTTCTTCCAGGGGATCCAGGTGCCCTGGGGCAGGAACAAGCCACAGTCCGGTGGTGTGGAGCCCAATTCTGAGCATCCGGCTTTCACCTGGCTCTTCTACAGAAGGTGTGGAGGAAGAGCCATGGGACAGGATAAAAGGGCACACGCCAAAATTTGCCACGAACTAAGTCCCCTAGCAATCTGCAGGCAGCCAGGCATCTCCCGGGAGATAAACTGCTGAAAGGTCACTGCGGAATCCTGCCACCTCCGCGGTGCCGGACCACCTTCTGCTTGGGACCTGGGGAAGCTGGCAGGGCCTGCCTCTATTGCTGGGGTGTGCTGCAAAAACCATGTCTTCGTACTATGTCAGCTCAAAGATCTAGCTTTTCTTACTTCTTAAAAAAAACACAGTGGAAAAAAAATCAAAGAGTCTGCATGTCTGAGTAAAAAAGTCAACTACAGCTTCTTCAAATGAGCCCCAAACAGCATGCTTTAAATGACTCATTCAAGAGGCCCCTTGCACAATACTAAAATCACACTAAAACAAACCTATAAAAATGTGCAAGTCTTATAGCTGATAGCATTTGAGTAAGAGGGTCATTCCATACAGGTAGTAAGCAAAAACTAGAACCAGGACATCAATATTTCTGTTGATCCTTAAAATAGTTTTCCCTGGGTTAGAATACGCACCATAGGACAGGGGGTGGCCTTTACACAGATTAAAGACAACCAAACCAAGTTTACAACTCAGACTGCTAAGAATTATGGGGTGTTCTTATTATGTACATAATAAATATTTTTATTACATGAAGTCACCAAGTGAATACTTACCTAGAAAAACACACAGGATTCCTTCTAAGTCTTCCATGTTCCACTATAGCACTTCCCTAACTGCCTACCTCTCTTGCAGCTAGGCTTTAGGCTTTGAGTAAAATGAGGATGATATTTTTTCTTTTCTCTCTCTCTCTTTCTCTCTCTGCCTGTCTTTCTCTCTCTCACTCTTTCTCTCTCTCTCTGTCTCTCTCTCTCATGTGCTGGCTCGCTGGAGCTTGCTTTCTTTCTCTTCGGTGCTCGTACTGGGAATTTAATCCAGGGCCTTCACACC
The DNA here is from genome assembly GCA_004026905.1 of Hystrix cristata. NCBI lineage: Eukaryota > Metazoa > Chordata > Mammalia > Rodentia > Hystricidae > Hystrix > Hystrix cristata. The sequence goes on from PVJO010010269.1 coordinate 21,997, forward strand.
GTGCTCCTTCTCCAGCCTTTCTTATTTTTTTCTTTTTCAAATTTTGAGACAAGGTCTAAGTAGCTAAATTGCCTGGGTTGGGCTCAAATTTTTGATCCTGCTGCGTCACTATCCCAGAGTACTAGACTTACAGTTGTGTACCGCCACACCCAGCTTTGTGTAGTCCTTTCTACAACCCCAGTAGCTACTGATGTCTTATGAATACAGTTTGGAAAACAACCTTTGGCTTTCTTAACCTGAGAAGTCAAAAGTCTAAAGCAAGCTGGCCCCGGCGGCTCATTCCTATAATCCCAGCACTCTAGGAGGCTGATGAAGGAGAATCATGAATTTAAGCCCAGCCTGGGCAATTTAGTGACTTTAGTGACTTAGATCTGGTTAACAAAACAAAATAGGTAGAGATGTAGCTCAGCACAAATCCTCACTATAATAAAGTAAAATAAAATAAAAAAATAAGAAAAAGTCTAAGGCGAAAAGTGTGGCTCTCCGGCCTGTTGCCAGGAGCAGCAACCGAAGGGCCCGCGGAGGAAGCCGGAATCCAGGGGCCGCCTCTCGGGTGTGCCCGTCTACCTCCACACAGCCGGAGCTCGGGGTCTCCAGGGCGGTCCCCAGGGGCTGCCTCCGCTCCAGCAGGCACTTGCTAGGAGCAGCAGCACCTCAAGGGGCCACACCAGGCCCGCTCAGCCCAGAGCTGCGTTTAGCAAGATCTCCCGGTGACGGTGACGGTGACGCAGCCCAGGGAAGCTGGAGAAGCATGGCGGGTGGAGGAGCAAGGCCGGCTGTCTGTCCTGTCGCCACGGTGCAAAGGCAATGCGGGAACAAGGGCGGGTGCGGCGGGCAAGCACACAACACTACCTTCGCTGTGTTATGTTTCATTTTACAACACTTTTCTGTTTTATTTACCTTTTCTTTAGAGCAATGGATCTGTTTTCCTTGTCTTTATCCATAGCCTTAATTCTTAAAAGTAGTTTGGCTTCATGTTACCATCTCTAGCTGTATGAGCTTTATAAATCATTTACATAATAGTGTGGGAGGAAAAACAAAATATTTTTCACATTCAGCATTAGATATGATTGCGTAACTGTTTCTATTTCCGTGACAGGTTTTAACTGACTTGTTAGCAAACCTGGGTTTTTGCAGCAAGCAAGGAAGTCACTTAGACCCTTATCAAGAAAAACGACACATAATTAGAAAGACACACAGTCACGCACCTGTAGACAGGTGTTCTTCCACAGGTCTGAGCGCGTATTTTTCCATCTGGAGGAACAATCTTGCAAAGTGAATGGTTAGCCCTATGCAATAACGAAAGGCAGGAATCGTGTCTCTTTTATACTCCCTGACAAATAGGAGGAGGGGTCTGATAAATACCCATGAACAAATGAATAAATGGATGGCGTAAACACAGGTTCTCTTTGCAACACTCCGCTCCCTTCCTTTCAGTCCTGTCAAGGCAAGAGAATTCTAGGACCTGCAAGGCACTCTTGATGGCCAGGAGGGGCCTGCACTTGGGTGCTGCCAGGAAAACCACCGCAGGGGGCTCTCCCACTCCACCGCAGGAAACAACCTCAGTCCCTTATCTCGCCTTCGGGGCTTGGGAAGATAAACACTGCACACTCAACAACCCTAACGGAAACTGGTCTGAGCAGGAGCGGCTTCATTAACCATTTTCAGTTTCTTTCTTGGCCTAGACTGACTTTAAAGGGGTTGAACTTTGTAGACCCCTTTCCTTGCTGTGATGTGGGCACCTCTCAGCTAACTAAAAAAGCAAGAACAAGAATGAGGAAAGAAAGGAAAAGAGGTCAGTCACAAAGACAACTAATTGCATTCTAAATAAGTTACCAGAGATAAGTAGAGGAGGCTGGGGTTGGGGAGGGTCAGGCTGGACCTTTTGATGTTGGAATATCTGGTTGAAGATTAACCAGCCAAGCAGAGTAAGGGAAAGGGGACAGAGAATTTATAATAATGCGAGAGAGGAAGATCAGACACAGCAACCAGCGCGCAGGCCTAGAATAACACCTGCTACTCACATGCCCTCATACAGTACGAGACGGGCGTCTACCAGCAACCTCAGCAACTGATAACTTTGCACACAGAAAAAGTAATGAAATAACTAACTAAATAAATGCTCTTTTTTCAAATACTTTATAAATGTAGGTATCTCGTTTGTAGATAACGTCACGACTCTCTCACCCCCCACCCCAGCTACAACTCACACACACAGCAGAGTGGCCTCTGGAGAGGGTCTTTCATTCTTTGCCTTCCAATCCCAGCTCAAAAGCCTCTTCCCCGTACAGACCTCCTTGCCGTCCTTTGGGTGCTCTCACCTTCAGCACCTGGCTCCGACTCTCATTTATTCTTGTTTACTCTTTGCTTCTCCCCGGGAGCCTCAGTTCCTGAAAAGCAGGGACCAGGTCTCAGGTCTGGCTGCCCCCAGTGCTTGCTTCCCTGCAAGCCCACTGGGAGAGCGACAGGAGCTGCTGCCGGGAGCTGGGTGGCTCGGACCAGAGTCCCTGTACAGAAGCCAGGAGCCAGCCAGTGCGGGCTGTGAAGAGCCACCAACAGAGAGGAGGAGGCCAGGTGTGCATCGCTGCCTCCACGCTGTACCACCCACTTCCAGTCACTTTTTTTTTTAATCTATAAAAAGGAATCATATCTCTCCTGCATACTTCTCAGGATTATGTGCAGCAGAACAGAGAATGGGTCTGAAAGCACTTGGAAATCTATGAAGACGATGTACATTTACAACAATGTTATCAACATCTCAGTGGTAAAAAATAAGGAAAGCAAAGACTCTTTGTTGAATGGAAGGACAGATGGACGAACAAAGAGAGCTCATCAGCCTTGAAGAAGCCAGCAGAGGGATAAATTAAAGAAGTATCTAACTTCAAGTCTTGTCAGTCCTTCTCTCGTGGGGACTCTAAGTAGAAATGGGGAGACATGAACAGGGAAAAGCCCCACCAATTAACATTTTACCTAATCGGTGCTCATAAACAATACCTCTGGTCCAAAACCTTGTAACTCCTCTCTTGTGTTTACTTAGCATCTGTGGAGTACTTCAACATGGGCTGATTTAGAATGCCTAACTTTAATATTTAATGTTGTGTCCAACAGATTTCCATCAAGACACTGAAAGAAGCACCCTACAAGGCAGGCAGTGATTTTATTTTTAAATTTAAAAAGACAAATGAGATTGAAAAGCTGGAGGGAAAAAGATGTTCCAAAAAGAAGTTGACAAAATGCATAATGAGAACCTTTTTATCAATATTAAATCCAGGTTAAAAAAAAATCAAATCCAGGTAAAGACCTAATTTCTATACAAAAGTCAATTCTAAAAAAAATAAGAAATGTACACTAAAAGCCCCTCAGATGGTTTCCTCTGTCTGCCAAGAGATGAATGAGCCAAAAGGACTGCTCTGAGTTTAATTTCATTAGGCAGTCTTTAAGGTTATAGTAAAAGAAATAATGTACCCGTAAAGCTATGCCGCTGGAATATCCACACTGTGTGGTAATCAAAGCCATTCAGAGAGGTGAGGCTTAATTTTGCTGTAGCCATTTGGGCAATATTTCGACAAAAACTGGGTGGAGGGACTCTCCATGCAGGGCCCGGAGAGCGGAGCTGCTCCCGAAAAGGGCTCTCTGTGCTCCAGCAGATGGGCTGTGAACGGGACCAGGCTGCCAACACCAGACCTCCACCCTCACCAGTTGCACACGCTGACCTTTGTATGCCTTAGCCATATGCCTTGACACACACGCAGAAACTCGAAGGACAGATGGGAGGTGACAAAGAGAGGCGCTCAGCCGGGCACAAGTGAAAGATCTGCTCTCGAAGGTGCCACCACAAGCCCCTTCGCCTCCAGCCTCTGATTTGAATGGGAACGTTTTAAAACTCAAGTACCATTCAACACAAGTGATTTCTTCCTGCCATCCTTAGGGACCAGATACTGCTCTTTTGAATTATAATATTCAGAATAAAAGGCTTGCATTTATCTAGTAATGTTTTATTTTCCTAGCTGGGAACAACTACAGATTTTCTTAATATTGGAAATACTGACACAATAACAGATCATTCAGCACTTCCCACAGTACAACTTTCTGTTGCATTAAACCTCAAGAAAATTTGGGACTGTTCAGGGAGGAATGTGATCTAAGAATATGTCTCATGACCATCAAAGCAAGAAAGTGTTCTAAATATGAAAAAGCCCCTCTCCTTTTAGAAAATATCTATTTTAACATACACGAGAGGCTGTTTATGTCATTAATTCCATTTGCCTATGCAGAATTCAAAGAAGCCAGAAAAGGGTGTGGGGAGCACATTTCCACTGAAAGGGTACTAAAAGTGTACACGTGGGAAGTTCTAAAAAATAGGCAGTTCTGAAATAGCAAAGTTAGGAAAGGCCACAAGGGAAAAGAAATAGAACTGCAAAGAGTGAGACCTGACTCCAGCATCACTTCTTCCTTTTCCAAAAGAAATGTATTCATCTTATGCTGGGCCATGTTTGTAATACACGAACCCTTGTGTGAGGTTGGCACATGGACACATTTTAATTCCCATTTTCATGCTGTTTCCCTCCCTTCATCACATCTCTTCCCATTTGAGAAACATTGATCGCCCTACTTTCTATTATCTATCTTTTAAAGTGCTCCTTATTTATAATTTGTGTTTCTCATATAAGAGAAACCATGTGATCCTGTATTTTTTTTTTTTTTTTTTTGGTGGTGCCGAGGATTGAACTCAGGGCCTTGTGCTTGCAAGGCAAGCACTCTAATCACTGAGCTAAATCCCCAGCCCCGTGATCCTGTATTTTAAACTTGCTTCCTTAATCCCAAACGCACATGGCTAAAATAGCTCCGTTCCATTAAATCCACACATGGCCAAGTGCACTCTTCTGACCGGCCAAGTGTGTACCTAGTTCAACCTGGTCAGTAGCAACTCAGAATGAGTGTTATCGACGCTGGGCACGGTCCCTAAAAACACCTTCAGGGACACAGCCAGCCCAGGGAGTACCCGCTGGGTGGGGTCACACCTGGCAGCAGAGCCCTGCCACCCATCAGGTCGTGTCACCATGAACCTCAGCAGACCTGCCCTGGCCACACTTGTGCCGGGGCCCTGCCTGCTTCCCACTGGGCGATCATAGCTCTGTCAAAGCTAGAGGCCAGGGCACCCCTTGGGGCAGCACGGCCTCGGGAAGAAGCCGGGGAGGGCCCAGGAATCCCCCAGTCTGAGGGGTGAGTCCCTTCTCCAGCAGCACCTCACACGCAGGGTGCAGATGGCAGCTCCCGCTGCTACTACGCAACAAGACAGGACGGCTCTGGTACCACACGCTTCTGTTCTACAAGAGGAGCTGCTGCTGCAGGGAACAAGGAAACACACCCTGCCTGACTTTCTCCAAGCACAGCTATTTAAATCTCCAGGAATTTCACTATTCACAGTTGACCATCTCCTGGTATATTCAACACCGACCGAAATTTTCTGACTTCTGTAATGGATTCATTTAGAACTTTATCATTTTAACTTTTGGGTGCTTTAGACTATTTTGAGGAGTTGATTTAATACAGTGATGACTCACAAGATTAATAAAATGTCCCAAGTAACTTCTGGAAGCTGCTTAGGCATCAGGAGAACCTGGCTTTTTTGAATATATCGACACCTGCACCTTCCAACTGGCAGGTGTACTCGGGTTCCCTCTAAGGCAGGGATCTGTCATCGAAACAGTCTCCTGTCACCTCAAGCTTTGCACATGGCACTCTGCAAATGAGACTTGGGGAGGGCTGTTTTCTCCTTCCCTGTCTCAGATGCAGGTACATGCAGGTGCAAACACATGTACATCCCCATATGCACAAATATGGACACACACATCCACATCACAGCTTATCTGGGAGGTATGTGATTACACAGGACAGTAATGATAAAAATAACAATTTGCATTAAGATGTTGAAAATAAACATGAGCATTGTATTGAAGGTTCAATTTTTTTTTTTCAATTTTGGTTTCTAAAAATGCTTCGACACTCTTTAAGAACTCAAGGCATATATACCTGGAAAGCAGCATACATACATTATATATTTTTATCAAATATATATATATTTATATATACAAAATATATAGATATATATTTATACATAAAATATATAGAGATATATATTATATATAGATATATATTTATATATAGATATATATTTGTATATAAAATATATATAGATATATTTATATATAAAATATATAGAGATATATATTTATACATAAATTATAGAGAGATATATATTTATATATAAAATATAGAGAGATATATTTATAAATATAAATGTATAAAAATAAATACATATGTATTAAAAAAGTCTGTCCTCGAAATGGCTAAAATTTAAAAGACAACACCAAACACTGATGAGAAAGTACAGCAAGAGAGAATTTTGCACATTTTGGTGGGAATGTAGAAAGATACAACCACTTTGGAAAAAGTTCTAGCAGTTTCTGATGAAACCAAACACTTACGTACCCCGTCACCCGGCAATTCTACATCTAGGTGTTTTCCCAAGAGAAATGGAATGTATGCACAGAAGAAGTGTATGTAATATTCATAGAAACTATATTTACAAATAGCCAAAACTAGAAACAACTCCAGTGTCATCAACAGAAGAACAGATAAATGACCTGTAATATTCATACTGGAAAAAAAAAAAACTATTCAGCATTACAAAGAAACAAATTACTGTACCAATAAAACCCACAACATGGATGGAGCTCAAAAAATGTTAAAATGAGCGGGGTGTGGTGGCACACATCTTTAATCCCAGCACTCTCGAGGCTGAGGCAGGAGGATCTCCGAGAGTTCAAGGCCAGTCTAGGCTACACAGTAAGTTCAATGCCAGCCTGAACTACATAGCAAGGCCTTGTCTCAAAAAAAAAAAAAGTTACGATGAAGGCATACACCATCTGATCCCATTTATGTGAAGTTCTACAACTGACAACAAAAAGTCATCTATGCTAGAAAAAATTCAGACTGCGGCTGCCCTTGAAGAAGAGGCACAGAGATCTGTTGAACTGGGAGCGAGGATACTTTCCAGAGTGATGGTCATATTCCACACCTTGATAAGGTTTTGGGTTGCACAGGTGTATGCATATCATTTCTATATTACCTTGCATGTAAATTTTTCTAAGAGAAAAATAAATAGCAAATACTAGTGACCTACAGGCTGAAATATCTGGGGAAAAGACACCGACATCTGAGACGTACTCTACAATGCATCAGAAATAGATGATGAATGGATGTACAGAAAGATGAATAAATGGATAAACTGTCAACCGTAGAATCTAAGTCATGGGTCTAAGGGTAGCCACTGCGAAATTCTTTCCATTCTTTTGAGCGACTTTTTTCTGTGTATGTAAAATATGTCAGAAAAAAACTGCCACACAGCCATAAAACCATTGCTTTTTAGAAAATTAATTTTGGAGGTTATCATGCAAGCAGGCAAGCAAAAAGAAACTAAGAGGTCTTTTTTTTTTTTTGAGAAAGGGTCTCATTCTAATTCAGGCTGGCCTTGTACTATGTATCTGAGGCTAGCCTCAAACTTGCAGTGATCCTCCTGCCTCAGCCTCCTAAGTGCTGAGATTACATGCCTGTGCCACCACATCCCAGCATGAAGCTTTTTTAGAAGAGAGAAAAAGATTGAACTTTTGCAAATAAGTTGAAATACCAAATAAATACTGGGATTTCATACTTCAGAGCAAATAAAGCCCTTTCTTTATGCCAAAAAGGCAGAAAAATATCTCATGATTTATGAACCCAAAACAGTTACACCTTGACTGTTTTAGGCAGGGCCACATCTCTCTAAACCCCAACTCACCAAGTGCAGGGTTCAAACAGGTTTCTTTTGTTGTGTAAAAAGTTTGCCAAACACTAAGGGGCTCCGAACCCAAGCTTGCAAGTTGTAACCCCAAATCCTGCCCCGTGCTATGGGACCTCCCTAAGAGCTCATCAGAGTCATCTTTGTCCACTTCTTGTCTCTTCTACACATGTGGATTCTACGTAGCTCCAAGCACCAGGCTTTGCTTTTAGGTCATGCTCAGCAAACAGCTGTTCAGGGTCGCTTTCCATGGGCCAAAGACAAGCAGGGACCACACAGGGTATGTTTGCCTTTCTGCATGACAATGGCCCCTTATTTATACTGATAAAACGCCATAATGACCAAAGCAATGTGAAATTCCCCAAGTCCATGCAGGCAGTCTGCTTTGGTGTCCCGCGGGCCCACCCTGCTTCTTTCTAGCATGTGCTTGTGCCAGGTTCTAAGGTCTTAGGTGGGAAGTGACAAGAAGTGGCCGGCCTGGAGCCTTTCTCGAGAATTGCCAGGAGCACCCTCAGCAGTCCCATCCTGCTCTGCATCCCCGTCCTGCTCTGTGCACGGCTGGAGGGGGCACAGTCCATCTTCTCCACCGGGGCTGCTTCGGGTGCATCTACCCTGCACTCCTGAAACCTGTGGGGACTGTGAAGGCGACTGCAGAATGAATTAACAGAGCAGGGAGATCATCCTGTAGATCTGATCGAATCGCAGGTGACCTTGAAGGCTGGAGTTTCCGCCGGCCCTGGTCAGAGACACTGCTGAGGAGGAAATCAGAGTGGTCTGATGGGGGAGGGCGTGATATGCTGTTGCTGGTTTGGCACTAGGAGGCACAAGGTGACAAGGACTGCGAGTGGCTTCATGGAGCCAAGAAAGGCTTCTGGCCGACAGCAAAGCAGGAGGGACCTCAGCCGTGCATCTGCGAGGAACTGGATGCGGACCTCCCCACTGATTTTCGAAGTGGGTTCTTCGCCAGGGCCCCCAAGAAGGTGCGAGGGCCAACCGATGCTTTGACTTTGGCCTTGGGAAACCCCAAGCAGAGCCTCAGTGGAGCCACACAGCGCTCGAACTTGTGTTCCATGAGAACTGTGACACAGAAACAGTTTCCTAACTAGACGTGCGATCGCCCATTACGGCCTTGCTGGAAAACTAACGCCGTGGCTCTGGAGTACTTCAGGCTCTCTACACGCCTCCCTGGCTGTTTTTCCTCCACATCAATATTCTCCAGGACCTTCTTTCGTGAACAAGACTTTGAAGCTACCACTTAGCTGCCATTACTAAATGTACGTATTTCCTGGAGTTCTCCACCTGCCGAACTCAGGCCAGCTGCTCTGGAGCTAGCCCATGATGACCGAGACAATGAAGCGGCTATCTAAGGCTGCGTGGGGCCTGCCAGGCCAGCAGTGCCTCACCGGAAGTCACAGGTGCACAGCAGTGTGACACGGACAATGCAGCATACTTGCCTAGGACCTCGTCTCATACTCTCCTGAGAATGCGTCCGGGAGAGTTGACGGCAACCTAAATCTGGCACTGCAGGCCAAACACAGTCCTCCTGGGATGGCCAGGCAAGCTCGTGACACTGGGACTGTGTCCTTAACCACTTTCTAGAACCCACGCCTCATCGAGACAGCCAAAGACAGAGGTTTGGGCAACCAAGTCATACTTTCCACTCATTAAGTTTTTTTTTTTTTTTTTGCAGTACTGAGAGTTAAACGCAGGGTCTTCTTGCTGATCTACATCCCCAGCCCTTTTTTTATTTTTTGAGAGAGGATATTGCTAAGTCACTAAATTGTCCCAGCTGAGCTTGAACTTGCAATCCTCCTGCCTCAGCCTCCCAGAGTGCTTGGATGATAAGCGTGCATCACCATGCCTGGCTCCTACTCACTCTTTACCTGATGAACGTTTTAGTTGACCTATAAGGTCTAAGTCTTCTTCCCACTGACTAAAAAAAAAAAAAAAAAACCTGAGTTTGTCTCATTCTGCAGCTTTGGTACTGCCCTAATTACTGCCCATGAAGAATTTTTTATTTATTTGGACTTAAATTTGGATCTAAATTTTGCAAGCCCCCTTTATACTTTTATTTCATAAGAAAGTTTAACCAATGGCCAGCAAAGTCCTCATTCAAAGTATTAATCAAATGTCTTTAACAATAAATAATTGTTAAAATAAACAAATTAATAATGTTAATTAATAAAATACTAAGGCAACATACATGTATTTTAAATCTCTCTATTACAGTAATTTCCACTAGGAAACACTTTCATTGACTTTTCTTTCTTTTCTTTCTTTCTTTCTTCCATTCCAGGAATGATGTGAACTGTTTGTGGCCCAAATGAACCAAACTACAGCCATACTCTTCCACTACCAACATAGAAAGGGAGGGAGTGAACTTCACCCATGGAGACTGAGTGATCCATTTTTGAAATTGGAAGTCTCTCTAATACGAATCGTTTTAGGGACTGAAGACACTTTTAAACAAAATGTTCAGTGTGTCTCATTCAGCTCTGCCAAAATAACATTAAAAATCTTTCCACCACTACAAACTCAGCCATTTTTTTTCTATCCTAATTCTGAGCTCAAAAATTCAGTCTACATAATTAAAAATATTAATTTGAATTGAAAATTATTGGATTTTTCCTCATTAAACTTATACTTCTCTACTCCTGTGGAGTATGGCTTAAAACATGACATGCAAAATAACAAAACAAGACAAGCTTTTATAAACTCAATGCTCACTTGCAAAGTAACATTTCCTAGTCATCTTTTCCTATGCTATTTGCCACTTCCCACAATTTCAAAAGATCTTGCCAGTTTTCATATTTATGCATGTCTTTTTTACATCTTACATAAAATTAAGATTCAAAATATTTAATGAATGTGAAAATTTATATTTGATAATCTTATCATCCCACTCAGATTATATAATGAGAAAGCTTTATTTTATTGTCTCCCTAGTTATCAACGAGTTTCAAATTGCTGTAGCTCCAGTACCACCCAGTCTATGCTGTAACAGATTTTAAATATCTGATCTCCAAAAATCATCTCTCCAACCCAGCTTTCCAATTGTAGAAACACGCAGTAATGTGCATGCTTATGATCTCTGAAACAAAATTTCCTACATCCCTATAGGCAAATCCTCGAAAGACCTAGAAATAAACATTATAGACAACCAATAGCTGGACTTTCAGTCACACAGGCTAATATTAATGGGTTTTATCTTACTCATGAGTTTTGCCTAATTACATAAAAAGGACTTCAGTAATGTCCTTCTTCATCCATTTATTTTTCAATTTGTTTTCCAACAGGACTATAAAATATCGGTAAGGACTTCTAAATAATCAGTTTACACCAAAACATATTGCCCCTCCCACACATAGCACCTCTTTTTGTCTAATAGGCATTTGGCATACTGTCTTCATACAACAAATGCTGAATCGGAACTTGATTTCAAGAGCAGAAAAGAGAAAAGCTGTGGGAGAAGGGAAGAGAGCAAGCACAGGGATCTTCCAGGGTATGATAAAAGAATGTCCTAGTGTTGAAGAATAGGAGGTGAAGTTGGGGCAGGTGTGCGTCTGAGGAAAGCAGAGTCTGAGAAGGCCATACTTAGTACCTTAGATTTCATTCTTTGGGCACATGGGAAACACTAAAGTAAACATTTTTCTACAGGAGAGAAATATGAATAAAATGGTTTTGAAGAGAGATAACGTGGAAGTAAGCCTGCGTCAGAAGAATAGAGTGAAACAGAGAGAGACAGACATGCTGGATTCAACAAGTTCCCTGTATGGACTAAGGTCTGCGTGGCAGAAGAAACTGAGAGTAATGAGTGAACATATTTAGGAGACATGATATAACACTCCAACATGCAGCATACCAAGGCTTAATATCCTAACTCTAGGTGATTCTCTCCCTTTCCCACTACTAATTCACTTTTGGCGGGGGTGCTGGCGATGGAACTCAGGGCCTTGCTAGGTCAGCGCTCTACCACTGAGCCAAATCCCCAGCCCCTTGCTTTTTCTTTCTTTCTTTCTTTTTTTTTTTTTTTTTTTTTTTTTTTTTTTTTTTTTTTGTGGCTAAAGTCCAGAAATGGGGAAGCTTCAAGCGTCTCTCTGTTCTACAGGTCAGTTCCTGGACAGGAGAGTTGTACCATATCGTCATCTTTCTCCTTCCCTGGGACCCGAGGTCTGAATTCCACATTAATCCACCAATCCACCAGTGACCCCTTCAGCTGCTGTTCTGGGACCCACCCCAATGTCACCTGGCTCCCCTCTCGGTTCCATCAAACTTCCCACCAAGAGGGGAACCTAAGGAGACCAGGAGAGGCACTCTTCTTACACTCACCAACAGGTGCAGCGTTTAGGCTTGTCCCACACTGGTCCCACCCTGGCCAGCATATGAGGATTTCTTTAAATGCCCAAATAGTCCAGCTCTGAGGCTGGGGGGCTCATTTGCCCAACACAAATGGAGAAATGTCACAGAGGGGTGCGATGAGTCTCTGAGACAACCAGGTTGCCATTCAAGATTAACATTTCAAGGCACTGAGGGCCCATGGTGACAGATCGCAGCACTCTTCTACCTCATGTAGTTACTAATAGTTATCTCTGTTATGGTTTCGATCTGAACGGTCCCCCAAAAGCTAAAGCAGCAAAGGTTCAGTCCCCAAAGCTGAGTGTTCAGGGCTGGTGGCTTCGGGAGGTGATGGGATCATGATGATTCTGACCTCGTCTGTGGATGATCCACTGATGCATCACAGCTTAATGGTTTGGGGTGAGGGATTTTGTTTTAAGAGCAAGTTTCCTCTCTGCTTCCTGGCAGCCACGAGATGAGCAGCTGCACTCCCCACCAGACCCCGAGCAAGCGGCCACACAGCTGTGCACTGAACCCCCTGAAGCACGGGCCCAAATCGAGCTTCCTCCCTGGAAAAGTTGATGATTGCCAGCACTTTGTCACAGCAATGGAAAGCTAACTAATGCAATGTTTCAACACAAATAATAAAGCAAAGCATGAAAACCAGCAAGATTTCTAAAAGTGGCTTTTGGTAAGGCCTTCAAAGGCTACCAAGTTCTCCCTGTGAGGGTGAACCTCAACTCTGGACGGAACACAGCAGACTTGATCTACATGCTTATGAACAAAAGAGAAGCTGCAACCCACTTAGCCCGTCTGGAAGACAGTTGTTCTGGTATGAAGAGGTGTGTCCTGCTCACGTTCCCCAGGGATTCTGTCACACCTTCATCTTAGAAGAATTCTGGTAACCATATCCAAGCACCCCAGGCATTTCTCCAAACGTTTATCTTCAGTAGCTTGTTTCCAAACGATGCCCTGTGTTATACCATCACCCTGACTATACACAGCTGTGTCTTTTCACGGTTCGTAAGGGCGAGGGTCTGTATTAGTGTCCTATTGCTGCTGTAACAATTACCCCAGCTCAGTGCCTTAAAACCACACAGATTACTATCTTCAGCTCTGGAGCCCAGAAAACGCAAATCAGCATTACAAGGCTAAATGTGAGATACTGGCAAATCTGCATTTCTTCTGGCGGTTATATGGGAGAATCATTTCCGTGCCTTCCCAGCTTCTGGAGGGACCACATTCCTCGGGTCACGACACTCAGCTTCCAGTGTAGCACCTTCCACCACTCCCCAGCTCTGACCCTCTGTCTCCATTGTTCCAGATTCTCTGACTCTATCCTCCTGCCTGCCTTTTATAAGGATCCCTGTGATTGTATTAGGCCCATCCAAGTAATCCCAAGTAATTTTCCGATCTCGAAATCCTTAACTGGTTCACCTCCACAAAGTCTCTTTTGCCATGGAAAATATTATATTCACAGGTTCTGGAAATTAGGACATGGACATCTTTGGAGCCATTTTTCTACCTACCACAGGTCAGTTTATTTCTCTTGGCTTAGATTTCCTTATCTTTGGAACAAGTGAAAAATACTCCATTACTAAGAAATTCTTCTGGCACTAAAATACACTATATAAATGCATCTGTAAAATATTACTTGTTACTCTGGGAGGCTGAGGCAGGAAGATTATAACTTTGAGCCCAGCCTGGGCAACTCAGCAACTTAGTGAGACCCTGTCTCAAAATTTAAAAATAAAAGGGGGGTGTGGGGATGTAGCTCAGTGGCTGTAAGCCCTGGGTTCAATTTCTAGTACTGATTATATGGATTATAAGGGACGGAAAGGATCTACCAAGGAGACACCCAAATTCTGAGTTAAGATATGCTTGGTTGGAGAAGGCGGGGCAGAAGATGAGGAGCTGAAAGTAATTCTGGTACATTGAAACCAAGAGTCTGGTAGCTTACTGGACATAAAGAAATAGAGCTAAGATACCAGCTAACAGTAAGTCGTCCACACAGAAGAGCTAATTATTGTAACCTGTAAGATGTAATAAATTCTGTGATGGATAAATGAAAGAAAAAAACAAATTTTTGCAAACTAACTTGAATTTAGAAGGAAGAAAAGTTTGTAAATGAAATCTGCTTGATCGGAGGAACACGGAATCATCTTAAATACGTACACTGAACTGTTTACTTTAAAACCGCTCACTATGAAACCCTTTCTAAAGTGGTTAAATGCTCTAATTTTTCCCTAGTTAACAAGTCTGATTTTATAAATGTAATGATTTTATGAATGTAGGATACGTATTGGTTCATGGTGTTGAATTTCTTTTTAAAAAGTTATTTCATATAATTATTTAGATATTATAAATAGATATCATAGATAGATACTATAAATATCTATTTAGGGTGCTGAAGCTTAATTTTGAAAATACATTCAGTTTCATGTTTGCCAGAACAAGATAATGTAGCTAGAACCGTGGTCTTTAAAAGTCCTGAAGCATCTGGTAAAATGAAGTGATTTGTTTTCAGTATTTCTCTATAACTTGAGCAAACTATAACAGCATTGATAGGTATAATAATGTTCCTTAAACATGCTTCACGAAAAGTGCACAAGGTAGTTCTCACAGGACAAACTCTATCATCTAAATCTCTGAAATGTTTTTTCCAAATTTTCCTTCAACATACACTATTACACATGTCTGTTGTCCAACTTAATTTCACATGCTTCTTACTAAATTACTATTTACTAACATTACAATGTACCAACAATGATAAAATTGCAGTTTGATTTATAGAGGTATCTGCCATTTGTTCAAAATGAAGATTGAAACTGAGAAAGACCCTTTATTTGCAAGCTTAGAAATCCACGTAAAATCTTCCTTTTTCTGGTTAGGATTTTAGGCCAATAACCTGTAAGTTGCAAAGTATTACAGAACAAGTAGGCTACCAATACAAACGGGGCATGCAGCCACAGGCCAAGTGGTCCCAGCTACTCAAGAGCTCAAAGCCGGAGGGTCACCTGAACCCTGGAGTTCACGGTCAGGGTGGGTAATACCGTGAGACACCATCTCACAAAGACAAAAAATGAAGCCACTTCAAAGACTTTGCAGAAATCCCCTAGAAACTGTGGTTGCTTCTGCATCAATGTCCACTTGGCTCGCAGGGAAGCCCAGCGGTCTTCTTAAATCCGGCTCCTCTAGGTCCCCAGGATCTAAGCCCACAAGTGGCAGAGGTTACTCTCTTAATATCATGTGAGGAGAAGCCACGCAGGTTGGCTGACCCTCCTGGTACCCCTCCTTCCACTGCTCCAGTCTTTCAAATGACTGCGGAGGCCTAATAGCTGAGGTCTGAGTTTGGCAAAGAACAGACCTTTGGGAGAGAAGAGAGGTAGCCAAGCCATTCACTCAAATGACGGACTGGAGCTCTTCTGAGATGATCAAGAAGGTAGCACCTCATTGCAAAATACCCTACTGTAGATAACAGCAACAAAATAAAGATCACAGACTAGAATTCTGAGCATGAAGCCCTTCGCCTAGTGCTGACCTTTCTTTTGGCACATAAATAGAATGCTGGGCTTCAAAAATACATCCCTATTAAAAGTCCATCCGTGCAGCTTTCCGCTCTTCAAGGAGAGACCCCCTTCCATGGAGTGGCCTCAATGCAGTCTGGTAGGAGGCAAAAAAGCCAGTTACTCGACATTTGTGAATACTATTTTCTTTAAAATCCTCACAAAAAGTTAGATACTAAATACTTCGGAGCAACTCAGACGAAGCAGGTAATAAAAACATCCCATCCATTCTGGCACTAGTTCACGTTTACGACCAGTCACACGGCAAATGACTAACTTGCCCTGGAAATCACATTGCGGATCTGAGCAGCTGCAGTCAAAGGACCTGAAGCCCAATTTCAACTTCTGTCTTGAATGTACAAATAACAAAGTAATGCCAAGAAGTCTCACAGATGTTAGTTTCCCCAGATGGTATAATAAAGATGCAAATAGAGAAAGTATCATTTATTCCCCCAAATCTAGGTGGAATACTAGAGTGTGTGATACCTGTATGCTTGAGGTCTCTAGACAGTTTCTCCTCAGTAATTTCCAAACCCTGTTAGTGTCCAATGTGCGTCTAATATTGGTTCAAAGTAGGGTTCAGGTTTTTTTCTCCCATAAAAATAAAACTCTTACAAATTAGGTTTGGGAGGAAGTAAACATTGAATTTTTCTTTTTAATTTCTTTTTATTTATTTATTTATTTTTAGTACTAGGGATTGAACTCAGCCAGGGCCTTTGCAATGACCTACATCCCCAGCCTTTCTTAAATTTTTTTCATTTTGAGACAGATCTTGCTAAGTCACTAAGTTGCCCACACTGGGCTCAAACTTGAAATTCCACCCCCAGCCCTCCGAAGTGCTGGGACTACAAATGTATGCCATCGTGCCCAGCCTGAACTTTTCTATTTAAAAATGGGTACAATACTGATGATCCCGGGTTATATTATGGTACGTGCATTACCATCTTCGACCTTTCACCCCTCTAGCACTACCTGAGCACCAACTATGCACAAAACAATGGATAGTCTACTGTGGGAAACACAGCCTGAAATCAGATGTAGCACTTGTCTCTTTGGTATAAAGATCCAGGAGAGCAGAGAACACACACATCACAGACTAGGAGACAGTGATAAGTAAAGATGCTTCGCCAAACTCACTGGGTTAAAGAACTCACCGGAGTGCATGTCAACAGAGAAATTGTTCCCTTAGCAACAAAATTAGCTCAAAATCCAGACGCTAAGGAGTATGACCCAGACTTCAGATACAACTCCTGGGCTCAACACCTTAAAAAGCTACCCTTAGTCTAAAATAACAAACCAAGGAAGCAATCAAGGGGAACAGTATGCCACCATACTTGATCTTCCACCTGAAGCGTGCCATATGCTGAAACACTCCTAGCCCAGCACTAGTATTCTCATAGATCAATCTCCTCTCTCCCATTTTACAGACTACTCCATTTTAGCAGCAAGAGCTCAATAAAATCTGGTCTTAGACCTAAACCTCATAGGTTTTCCTTACGATTTCTTCCTTAAATTGAAGCCATGCCTTTCCCTATTTTACAAGCGCATCAACTGGGTGTCTCCATATATTGCTATTTCAAGTACAAAACAAAAAATTCAACCTGCTTGCTCTTCAAAAATAACAGCCTCAGTGAGACACAAATACCATATTCGTTAAAAACACATTCAAAAGGCAGTAGGGTAGAAAGGAAAGCGGCTACAATTCAACCCTGATGATCTAATGTCATAAACATCCATTTCCTACATGAAGACACGTACGGGTCTTTTTGTACCTTGTCAACACCTCCCTTCCATATATACCTTATTAAATGTACACACGATTCATAACGGTCATGTTCTACCCTAACTGCAGAAGAAGCCACGCGTCCATGCGATTCACCGAGCGTTGGATATGAACACCTTTCATTCAACGTGTAGGTGACAAACTGCACCCAGACTGTCAGCACGGCCTCCTCTCCCCGTCCCGACACCGGCGCGGCTGTCCGGAAGTCTCCGGGTCCCCGGGACAGGTCAGCAGGGGAGAAGCCCCAGGCCGGTCCCAGGAAGAGGGTGCGGGGTGGCGCGCTCCTCCTCCATTCATTATGCAGGGTCAACCTCGCAGAACGTGCACCCTCCTGCCGGGATCCGGGGTGCACACGGCTGCAGGGCATGGCCTCAGCGCTGATCCCGAGGCCCGAAGGACCCGGGGAAGCGACGCCCTGGGTGGATGCAGATGCTCCTGTGCGGGCCTCAGCCCCGCTCTAGAGAAGGCCAGCAACGCAGAAGCACTCGATTTTGTCCCCACAAAAGCATGCCAAGGAAGCTACAGGGGTCCCCCCAAATAAATACTGATGTAAAAGCAAAACAAAGACAGGCTTGTGGCCGTTCTCGGAGGCGACCACGCTCCTCCATGCCCAGAAAGCAGATTTGCAGAGGCCAAAGATTAGACAAAAGGCACGAGACGGCGACGCACAGACATGGAAATGGTCTTTTTTAAGTGATCAGGGCCTCCGGGTTCCAGTTCTTTCTCCTCTCACCACGATTCCTAGGCCGCTGAGCACACCCCCAAGGGTCTGGGGAGACGTCGGCGAGGGACCGGGCGGGGGGACCCCGAAACTTTCGGCAACTGCGGCAGCCGCAGACGCCGGGTCCCGGGGTGCAGGGGCACCGGGGCGGCGGCCGCCCGTCCCCGCCACAACAAAAGAGCCGAGCGCCGCAGCGGCGCCGGGGGCCGGGCCGGCCGGGCGCGGGGTGCGCGGAGCCGGGAGCCGGGTCCGCCGCGGGAAGGCCAGCCCCGCCGCCCGGGGCGCTCGCGGGCGCAGGCCGGGGCCGCGCCTGGCCCCGCGGCACAAAGCTCGCGCCGCGCCCCCACCGACCTTGGGCGCCTCCGGGCCCCGGCTCCCGCGGCGTCTTGCTCGCCGCCTCCCAGACGTGGCAGCCCAGCAGGCAGAGCAGCAGCGCGGCGGACCTGCTCATCTCCGCGCCGCGGGCCGGGCGGCTGGCGGCGGCGGCGGCGGCGGCGTCACGGGCGGCCGGGCGCCGCGCCTCCCCGCGTGGCCTCTCGCCGGGCCCGCAGCCCGATTGGCCCGGGCGCAGCGCGGCGCCCTCCTCCGCGCCCGGCCGGGCTTCCCCGAGGAGCGCGGGGCCCGCGGCTCTTAACCCCTTCCTGCCCCGCGCGCCGCCCGCCGCAGCGCCGGGCCGGCCCGTGGCGCCACCTGGCGGCCGCGGCGCCCGGGACCCTCCCGCCCTGAGCCCGCGCCCCCGCACCGAGACCGGGCGAGAGGCGCAGATTGCGGGCGGGGAGGCCGTCGCGCCACACCTGGTCACCTGCGGCCAGCGAGAAGCAGCAGCCCTGTCGAGGGTGTGACCTCCCTCAGCTCCTCAGTGCAACTCCGTCTGCAGGGAGTCTGTCACCGTCGTGCGTCCCAGCCCTAACCCTAACCCTAACCAGCCCTGCGTAGCCTGGAGTAGGCCCTCAGAACCCAGGTGTGGACAGACTAGCGGTTTCAGGTTGAGTTGTGCTTGGCTGTTACCAGAAGGTTGGAGTAGGGAGGAAATTTTCATTTATTGGGGCACTGGATTTTTTTTTCCCTTGCCTTCATTTTATTTTGTTTTGTTAAAGAAAAAAATATATATTCTGTGGCACGGTAAGAAGACTTTATTGTGGTAGATGCAAATAGAGAGATTTCTGCAGGACTGAGTGGAGATTGGGCTGAACTCCAGCAATAGCGAGGGCAGGTGGGAATGTATAGCCAAGGAGCACGGGGGCTGGCAGGGGATGGAAAATTACTAAGAGGAGGCCCCGAGGGTAAGGGGTGCGTTGGTTCTGGTAAGATGACCTAAGAGGTTTCTTACTGAGGGCAGGCCAAGGTGTTCGGATGTCCTGGGGATGGTGGAGGTGAGGAACCTGATTAGATATCACAGGCGATCAGACGTCCGGGATGGGGGATGGGTCTTGTTAAAACCAGGCTTTACAAGATGGGCCCGGGGAAGATTCAAGCCTAAAGTTCAGAGTCTTCATCATTCTTCACAGTATATGATATAAGATGTAGTAATCATCATCCTCATGCACAGATGAGAATATCAAGACTGGAGTAATAAGGAATTTGTCCCAAAAGATGGTCAGTGGCAGAGCCAAGATTCTTATAAAAGTCATTCTAACTTCAAATTTGAAGCTCTTCACAGAAACCTGCAGACTTCCCTTGATCCTAGGGATCCCCATCCTTACCCCAGCTTTCCTTTCTCTCAACCTACGCTTGTCTCTGTAAGTCTCCCTCCATAAAACCCTCAGGCCCACAAGTGTCTCTCGACCCCGCCCCAGCGCGGACCGCGTTGACCCTCCAGCCTCGCTGGGGACTGTGTTTCCGGGAAATCCGCGCCAAACGCATGGTCTGCCCGCATGGCTTCTAAAACCCTGGGCCAGCAGGAGGGTCATTACAGCAATTTTATTAATTGAGCATTAAGGCAACCCCAGGCATTGTACCAAAAAGAAAATGAAGGTGGCACTTGCCCATTTGGCTTAAAATAGACAAATTACTGTGACAACAATAACAACCAGGAGATGGAGAATCCTACGTGGATATTATAGTCGCCCTCAGGCCAATCTACAATCTGTGCAGACTACACACCTGCGCCAGGAGGCAGGTAGTCAGGAAGGCAGAAAGAAACCTCGAAATCACAGACTGCCTGGTTCCCCGCCTTGTCATTCTAGGGTCCGTTTTGATGGCAGGGAAAAGAGGACCAGGACAGTAGTCCTGCTGCGTTCCCACCTCCGGCCCACAGAGACAGAGTCCAGACCAGTTGGACGGCAGGGCAGAGGATGGCTTCATGGAGCAGGTGGTCGCTTTCCCGGGTAGAAGGCTGCGTCTAAGAGGAATGGCATGAAGCCCATCCCAGAGTTGAAACTTCTCGCTTCAAAGCATTTGAGGAAATCCTTTAATAGGGACGTTGGTTATCGGAAACAAGACCCGCTTGAAGAAAATTGTCATTGTCATCAAGAGGTAGGCTGACTGGTAAGAGAGCATATGAGTGTTGTATTAGTTACCTTTTTAAAGTCAATGGTTTGTAAGAGAGCAGATTTAATACAGGACATTTCTAAATTACAATTTTCACCCATAAGCCAGACTCAGGAAAAGTGCCAAATGTCTATCTATGCACTGGAGACCCAAAAGATCCAATCGAAGGCTGGAAGCCCATAGCAATGTCCCGTGTACGTCCGTGTCTGCAAATGACGGCTGAAGAAATCTTTACTGGAACCAGGATACGATGCTTGCAGCAGAGATGACAACCAGAGCTCCCCTGAAGCAACAGCAGCCATCCTCGATGACAGCAAGGCCCTGAGCTCCTTCTTTGATGAGAACAGCCAAGTCCACTTCAGGAGAACCAGCCGCAGCAGAGCTTTTCCTGGGAAACTGCCCACAACTATCTTCTGCTCCCGTTCTCCTGTATATTGCGTCAGCAACAGTCCTCAGGTGGATTCTCTACACCCAGGATCACACCAACTCAGTCCAGTTGGGCATTCTGGTTCAAGTCGACCATAATAATAAGTCCACCACAGGTGTCCTCCAAAACTCTGGGAACTAAGTGTCAGGCCTTCTGAAGAAATGAAGGAAAACTAGTATTTTTGTGATTTCTAATATACATTACTTGCAGGACTTGAGATGTTTCCTCGTAACAATGTACTGTACTTGGTTGGTATTATTGTCTCTGTTTTACAGATGAACAAACTGAGGCTTTGTGACCTTAAATCATTTGCCCAGAATATACAGTTCTGATGATAGTAGGCTCAGACTCCCTACAGCATGTCACATCCAAGAATGAATGTCATGCAATGACGCAAATGATCTCTGGCAGTATCCAAATTGTTTTAACAATCTGTTTTAATCCAGGTGCACACTGAGTCCAGTTAATAGTATGGTGCCAATGTCAATTTCCTGGTTTTGATAATGTGTTACAGTTATATAAGATGTTACAATTGGGGGAAGGTTGACCGAAACAGGACCTCTGTGTACTATTTTTGTAACTTCTTAGGTGTCTATCATTATTTCAAATAAAAAAGTGTAAATAAAAATCTATCCTATTCCACTTTTCTAAGCCTTATTGTTGTTGTCCATTCAAAATACTAGTGTTTGTAACCTTACTATAAAGTTCTAAAACTTTTAAGGGTGGAAGAAGTTTTAAACACTGTATCAAGTTTGGGTCCCAATCCTAACTGTTGACTCTTGGGTGTGGTGGTGATTGTTGTCATAATTATTTTGTGTGTACAAAATTTTGTGGCCAGCATAGTGCTTTAGGAAAAGTTTATGTCCCTTCATAGAAACGCTGAGGTTAGTATAGTTTCTGAGCCACATATAAATGGTTTCTGAACCACTGCCATACCATTTTGCAGATGCCTATGGGAGACAAAGAGGTTAAATAATTTGCATAGTCTATTTTGCAAGCCAGTCAAAGGCCAGAGCAGCACTCCCTCATTTTGTGGATGTTTTCCAGGTACTGAACTTGGGTGGGAGGCTAAGCAAGCACAAATTCTGCTACATCACACAAGCTATGACACATTTGCATATCGTGTATCCAGAATTATGTAAGAATTTAACGATTGCACCTTTGATAGAAAAGAGGAATATGGTTTACCTTTTCTCGTGTGTCACTTATCAGACACCCACTCTGCAACTGGAGGGGAAAAATTCCTTGAGAGGGAGTGTTGGCAGAACAATGGAAGTTGGGATTGTTCTTTCCTTCTAGAACTTTTCCTGTTGCTCTTATTAAAATCTCGCATTGTTTGACTGGAGATGAATTATGACTGTACTTATTTGAAATTGCTTAGAAGTTGCCTGACTGTGCCGGATTTGATTTCAGTGTTCAAGCCCTGTGCCAAAAGAAGTCATGCCAATACACAGAACTTTTCCTGCCTGAAATTTCCAGCGACCCCGATTTTAAAGTCTCGGTGTCCAGGTTTCTTAGCTCAAGATTATTTGTTCTGTTGAAATCTTTTCTGATGCTGGTGCTGTGTGGTGGAATTGTAATTGTGTAAGTTTACATGAGGCCTTGTCTCTTTCCCCTTTCCCGCCCCAGCCCTCTGCCCTGTCTGCTCCTGAGTCAGAAGCTGCCAGTAAACAACTTACTATGAGGATTGTACAGGTCATGAAGGGTCATGGATGTTCCTACTTCTGTTTGCTGACATTTTTAATAAAGTTAGATAAAGTGTAGCCATCATTAGAAATTGTTAGGACTCAGCATTTTTTCTGAATTCACTTGTCATCCATTTAAAATGTTTTTAAACGTATGGCAATTACTGTCGAGGGACTGATGCATCTAACTGAATCCTAACTCTCCCACTATCTCCTCTATGGGTGACCTAGCACCCAGATACCAATCCCTGTGGCATTGCCACGAGATCTCTCTTTCCAAGGCACCCTTCATTTTTTGCTATGACCCCTCTTCTCTCCAAGACGTTCCCTGCCAGGAGAGACACTTTGCCCAGAAAACAATCCAGTGAATGAATGTCTAACGCAACTTTATGTGAGAAGTTGAAGCTATAGATGAGCCTGTTGAGGTGGCTCTGCCCGTGTCACTGCACATGCACTTAGTACTGGTCTCCTTTTCTGCTGTGTGTGTCCCGCAGCGATTTAAGGGAGTCTGAGAAAATTCCTGGTACTCGGTCAATGTATCTGGCTGCTTAGAGAGATCAGAGTCTGGTGGCCACTGGAGAGTGACGCTGCTCAGCACTTCTCTGCTCAGTGCTCCCTCTGGGCGAGCCCGGCTGCCAGAACGCAGAGACATTCCCGGCTCTATTCTTAGGTGACCCCTAGCCGAGAAGAGCACGGGGCAAGTGGAAGAGGGTTCTGCATTCTTGCCGGAGGATGCTCCTGTGATCCTGGATCTGTCTTTGGAGACAGCAGGGAAACCAGGCAAGGAGGGAATACAAAGTTCCATTTTTCGGTTTCATAAAAAACTTTACAGAATTGGAGAAAAGAGAGGGAGATACTATGGGAGATGGAGATGGCAATTCATGTTAACTAACTCTTGTTTTATGACTGATTTTCTACCTGAAGCAGGGGATAATGCTTTGCTGTACTAAAGGCCCTAAATTCCCCTAACCCTCGGTCAATTTTTAGATTCTGTTTTTGAGTGACATTTTCTTCCTGTTTCCTCTCCCTTCTTCTTCATTTGTCCCAAAGCTACCTGTCAGGGAAATCTTGCTCTTCAGGTCTTTAATCCTGTTGAATTATGAAGCAAAGTTTGCTCTTTTGCAGAGGATCCATCAGTGTAGAAATGGGGCTGAAGAGATATTTGGGGGTTTAAGACATATTTGCTTTGAGAGCAAATGACATCAGAGCTCACTTCCTGCCAGCAGCCGAAGGCTAGCAGGGACTGAACTGTGTCGTGAGCCCCTAGCCAGGGCTGCTTGGCCTCCTGGCTCTCTCCTCCATTACCTCTCTAGACTGAGACTTCAGTGGATGAGAAGAACTTCACTGGAATACATTTTAAAGTTTCATGAAATCTTAGTCACTGTTTTCTAGCACATTCCCCCCCTAAAATCTTCAGAAAATAAGCCAACACAGAGACTGTCAAAATAAACAAATAAATCAGCTAAAACTCCCTTCTGGGAAGTGTTAGGTGAAAACCAATTGCTTTCCCTGAAAAAGAAAGAGAGAAACAGAAAAATTCCTTCATGATCCTTGAAAGGTCTAGTTTTTATGTACATATAGATTTTCCAAGTAAGTTTTATGTCTCCAACGTTTATTTGTAAGACAGTGCCATTTCTCATTACAAATTCTGATTACTAACCCCTCTCTCCAGTTATGCTTCTAAAGGCACAGCAAACAGTTCCAATCTAAATATACCTGAACGCCGCACTACTTTTGCTCATAGATAAGGGATTCCTGAGAGTCATGGGGGCACAGTCCTTTACGTAGGGAGCTGTGGTTCTTGGGAACTAAGGATCTTCTGCTGATCTGCTAGTAAAGGTATGAATAACACATATAAAACTTCAATAGCCCAGGTCTGAAAGGGCTTCTTTTTTTGAACACAAGTTACAGTTGCCATTAGGAAGGACTCCTATGATAGAAAGACTCATTTCTCTAGTTTCTGAAGCAGGCATCTACAGGGAGTTAGAGCCTTATGAGATTCATGGGAGGGCTTGAGGGGGCTCAAGACAAGCCTTCCAGAGAGGCTCTGCTCCTGTACGGATGCACCCTCTCCAGCCAGGAAAGGGAAGAAGCCTGCGCTGTGGTGCAGAGGCTGCACTTAGGATCGGCTGAGCCTGGGGATCTGGAGGCCATGCTGCCTGCCCTCTGCCCTGCCACAGAGAGACTGGCCTTGCAGAAAGACCTGGCTTTCTGCTGGCCAGCAGCAGCGAGACAGTCTTGTCTCTCTGGCCTTCCGAATCTCTACCAAGCATATCTGTTTTACAGATCTGACTCCTTTTTAGAAGCTTAGTTGCACAGAGCCTGGAAATATCATTAGGAAAAGAAAGAAAACCTCCAATCTCTGGAACATGAAAGAGCACACAGAAAGAGGTGGCTGCTAAGTGCCAGCTCACTCTATCACCACAGAGCCTGGGCCTGGTGACCACCTACTACATGTTGCCTCTCACCCCAGTTCTAAGCTGGAGGAGAGTTATAAGTATTGAGTGGCACCTCTACAATGGTTCTCCAAGCTTTTCTGCATCTCTGAACATGAAATGCAATGGTAGGAATCACAGACTGCTATGACTCAGAGGAACTAGAAAGAACTGATCCAGTCCAGCTCTTTTACAGAGAAGAAAGCAGATAATTACACCAGAGTGATGGGCCAGGCTGGGCTGGCCAGCTAGTTTGGGTGGTATGGGATATCTCTGCAGAAGGGTGGAAACGGCTCTCCCAGCATCTGCCTGAAAGAAGGTACCTCCAGGCCTGGCACTAAAGGCATGGTCTGGTACTGATGGGCCACCTTGATCCTGGATTGCAGGAATAAGTCTGTGTCCCACATTCCCTCGAGCTTTAGTACGATCATCTGACCACCTGACCTAAAGTAACCCTCCTTCTTCTCTGGGTTATTGTCTATCATTCCATGGTCTTCTGACCTGTTGCTTTCTGAGATGATCCGAATTATTCATGTATTTATTCAGCTTCTTATAGTCTGTTACTCCTATTGGTGGTAAAATATAAACTCCCTGAGATCAGGGCTTTTTTCTAGCTCACTATTGTGTGCCCAGCACCAAGAAAAACTGTTTGATCCAAAGTAGATGCTCAATAACTATCAACCAGAGTGGAAAATCATGTCTCAATGAAATATTTCCTCCCAATTAGTCTAAATACACCTCTGTTACTTTGGATTAATCAATAAATTCACAGGTATTTACTGAGTTCTCACCATGGTAATCCACTTCACCCTCCAGTCTGAGCCCATTCCACCATTCTGAAATTCCAGGTTATGATGACTCTCCAGAGAGCCTCCAATTCCGGGTCATGACAACTTTTCAGAGAGACCCCACTTCTCGAGCCCAGGACTGCACTTGACTCTTCCCCCTCTGGACCTTTGTTGAGCCTGAACCTCTTCCTGGCCTAGCTTCCCTGTTCCTTCCTGACCCTCAGCCCTCACCCGTGCTGTGACTTCCAAGCTGTCTGACAGGTAAGGCCCATGCCACGAACTCATTAACTACTTTCATTATTAGAATCACACGCTGCCCTACACTGGAAATAACTGCTTTATGCAAAGAGGTGAGCCCATGTAATAAGAAGATGCATCGCCAGATTCTAAGCTGAGTGGGCGCCCACGTTGCCTGCAATGCAGGCAGCCTGTCTCCAGGCCTCAAAGCCGTAACATCTGGCACCGCTAGTTGGGACTGTTTGTATAAACTTTTGACCTCTGAATGTACACTCTTCTTGAATTCTGATATCAGTATTTAGGGAAAACACTTATGTATGCAACAATGCTCCAGAATCTATGGCCTCCTCCAGTCAATTAAATTCCAAATCCTGTACCTGAAAATCTGAGCAGGTACTTTTTCCTAATGTCTTTTCTTTCCAACTGTCAAGCTCTTGAAGTCTTCCCTCCTTTTTTTTTTTAACTCCCTTGATGTCTCAACCGTGCCCTCCCCAGAGCTGACTTTCAGTAGGGCCACTGGCTTACCTGCTAGCTACTGCAAATAGATCGATAAGAAACAGTTCAGATTAAGTATAAGTTGTCAGAAAGAAGCCTAGATTTTGGTTCACATATGATCTTACTTAAGAATTATTCTTTCAACTATATTTAGAGAAGGGAGTTGTATAATAGTTACATTTTTGTCTACAGATATTTTCCTAGATACATAATTTTTCAGTCACTGCTCTGCAAGACTTAGGTCTCCCAACTCCATCCACTTAACCCCTCCTTCCAAGAGTCTGTCCTTTCCTGGGGTGTGGGTGTTGGGTGACTTCCTAAGCTGTTCCCCTGAGGAGGATGATTGGTCCTGGTGATGGATGACGGGAGAGAGGGATCTAACTTAGTTCTAAGACAGGAGTGTCTAAAAGGGAAAGGAGTGGTGCACGAGCCACACAGAGTTCTTCCTCTGTACCTCTGACAGGTGATCCCCAGGAGCCTCGGTGGGAAGCAGTAACTAGCAGCATAGAGAGGTGAAATTGAAATTCTTGTGTTTGTTATTCCTAAAACCCTTGGATTCCAGGGAGGAAGGAAACTGAAGCTTTCTCGACCCAAGGAGTGTGGAAAGCAGTAGTCCCTGGGCTCCTTCCTTTAGCCTGTGTTATGGTCTGAATGTGTCCCCCAAAGTTCATGTGTTGGAAAATTAATCCCGAAACTTGACTGTGAGTCCTATAGCGCATCTAACCTTGAACTTCTAAATAATTACTATCAATCTTTGCCCTACACCCCCAAACACACCTGTGCACCAAAAACAATTGTGGCCCAGCTTTTTTTTAGAAGTTTGTGTAGTTTTCAAAAACTGAAAGCCCGAGTGAGGCAGCAGTCCCACTCAACATGACAGGAATAGTACTTGGAAGGGAGAAATCACATGAGTTACCAACAAGCAGAAGTGAGCTCACCTAGCCAGGAGAGGGTGAGACATCACTACAGGTCAGCTGAGTTTCATATCTGCTTCAGAAGTTCTAGAACAAATCTGCATGTGTCAGATAAAACTGTTGAACTCTCCACGGAGGCAGCTGCAGTGTGAGGTGGGCACAGTGCACATTTATTGTTTTGCTTGCATGGGCATCCAATCGTCCTCCACTTGATAATAGAACTCATGTTTTCCTGAGGATCCGTCCTCACTCTCCCCTCAGCCTGCAGGGTTCGGGGTTGGCTCCAGGTACAGGCAAAGCAGCATGTGCACCCACCTCTCAGGAATGGCAGCGTGCTCTAGTTAGACTCAGATTCAAGTCCAGAACCTCCTTTGTTTTTTTAACTCTTGAAAAAAAGCAAGCCTTTCCAACTGGAATTAATAAGAGGAGGTGACAAAGGCAAGCAACTGCCTGCAGCCATCTTGCTACCACGAGGTAGGAACATAATAGTGGACCCCAAACAGAGGAAAGCAGAACCAAGAGATGGAGACAGGGAGACAAGCCCCTGAACCCAGCCAGT
Organism: Hystrix cristata; assembly: GCA_004026905.1. Classification (NCBI taxonomy): domain Eukaryota; kingdom Metazoa; phylum Chordata; class Mammalia; order Rodentia; family Hystricidae; genus Hystrix; species Hystrix cristata. Next base: position 50,272 of record PVJO010010269.1, read on the forward strand.
ACCTAAAGTGAGATCTTCCTTTGATTTTCACATGTTGCTCCAATAAACTCTTTTTACTACCCTTAAACCATTTTGAATTGGGCTTTCTCTACTTAAAAATCAACAGAATTTGGCCAGTACACTTGGAGAACAGAAATAGTGGGTACCCACAGTCTGATGGTTCTGGATACCGCTTTCGGGATGAGGTGACATCTGTCTAGCTTCTGGCTGCCCTTGACCCTGATTGTTTTCACAGCAAAGAGTCGTTTTCTGATGGACTCGACTCCTTTGGTGAGGCCCTTTTCCTACATGCCCACGTAGATGAACACACAACAGAAACACAGCAGCAAACTGGCTCTTTGCACGTGCCAGCCACCTCTGCTTTCAATCCTGCTTTACACAAGCCAGAGAAGCTCGCTTACAGCATGGTGGTTCTCGGTGTATCCTCATTAGACTTGGAAGCCTACTCTGCCCACTCTAGTTTTCTGTGTTTGCTTCTCATACATACTTATGCATCACAGACACACACAGTGACACTTCTGTGGTGGGAGCCTCATCGTCTTCTGTGCCCGAGAAGTCACAATCTGCCACCACATGGAGCTGCCTTCCGGGTAATAGAACGGAGTGTTTTTATCATGTGTGGGATAAATCACAAAACCCAGAACTAGCAGGGTAAGTATTTGAAAATCTACCATAGCTGCAAACTAAGTTTTAAAATATGAACGTTATCCTGGCCAATAAACATAGAGTTGCCATACAGGAGTTAATTAAACATAATAAACAAGCAGAACAGGAAGCTGCTATTTTTCCTGTCCCCAAACCTTCTATTACAGAGGCAGGAAGGGCTAATCAACAAAGAACCAGGAACACAAGAAGAATGGGACGGTTAGTAGCAGGGACTAAGCGTCAGGCAAGAAAAGCAAAGTCACAGCGTTAATGCTGGGTGGGAGTTTTGGCCCGTGCCCGGGGCGGGGTGGGGGGGGTAGGGAAGCTATAACAGTGTTAGCATAGATACGTTATCTGCAGAGTTTATCATGTTAGGTGGTTTCTGATTGCAACGTTACACTGGGGTTTGGGCGTAGGTGTTCCCACAGAGCTTTTGGTGACCACATTAATACACTGCAAAGAGCTTGGACAACTGAAAGAACTCAGCGCAGGGAAGGTTGTTATATAGAGAAGGAATGCACAGGAGGAAGAGAAAGAGGATGTGGATGAAGGATTAGGAATGGGAGTCTTCCTATTATTCAGTAGACAGGGTTAAGATAGCTCAGAAACCAAAAAGAAGATGCATTCTACTTCAAAGATTTCAAAAAGTACTGAGACTCAAAATAACTCAAAATGACTCAGTATAAAAGTCAGAAGATCTCTGTGTGATTCTGCCAAGCTCTGGTGCCCTTTTCTAAGCACAGCATCTGACACATCAGTGTAGGTGAGACAGGCCTGAGGCAGAGAGGGAATCACCGCTCTCCACACCTCTGTGGAATTCTGTATGACACGTGGCATTTGAAATGTAGGGGCAGAAGGAATAAGACTCCCCTCTGCTAAATGTAAGGACCTGGGATGCAGAAACAGGTCGTAGAATGTTTTTTGGGAGAACAGGCCTCGTGCCTCTCCCCCACAACCTGAAGATAGTGCTCACATCTGCTCAATTACTCCCCCACTGATTATGCCATCTGTCCCTGCCAAGGAGAAGAGAGGTGGTGAGCTGAGGAGCTGGCTCACACAGAGCTCCCACAGACCCCAGGGACTGGCCAACACTGAAACCACAAGGCCAGTGGGAAGACCCTGGGCGTTGTGGTTTAAATATGAAGTGTCTTCCAGAGACTCATGTGTCGAGGGTGCTAACCTCGTTCATGGATGGCTGCACTGAGGAATTCGTAGCTGAACGGGCTATGTGCAGGGCAGAGCATGGGTGGAGGAAGTAGATCCCTGGGGACGTGCCTCAGAAGAGTATTTTTTGTCCCCAGCCCCTTGCACTCTGGCTCTTTCCAATTCTCTCGGCTTTCTGGCTGCCACAAAGTGGGCAGCTTTCCTCCACCATGCTGTTTCTGCCTTGGAGCCAGCTGACCATGGACTGGGACCTCTGAAATAGTGAGCCAAATACACTTCTTCTTTTTAAACTGTGTATATCATGTCCCAGTGACAAAAACTTGACACTGGGATAAAAATCTGAAGAGGAAAAGGCACAGGAGATTTTACCACCATGGTGCATGTTGCATTTATTCATCACTGTGCCCGAAGTACAGAAAGACACAGGTAAGTGGTGAGGATCTGAGAGAAGCAAGGACCATGTGGAAGGAGCAGCAGGGTTTGGTGTCTACCCAGCAAGTGGCTACCCTGTGCAAGGAATGAAGGTGAAGACATATACTGACTTAGGATCAGAGAATTAAAACCCAAAAAGAAGAAACAATATTTCAGCAAATCTTAGGAATGTAATAATTCAAATAACTAAATAAAATAAAAGTGGGAGATTCAGATTTGAACCTTGTCCACTCAAATCAAAACAAAAGCCAGAGCTGACCTGGTTAGTGCGTTCAGAATTCTTTCCCCTGGATGTGATTACCACACTCCACTGAGATCCGCTACGATGCCAAGAGGGTCTCGATTCTCTTGGGAGAACTGGAGACAGAGACTTGACTATTTGCATGACTTTTGCCAAGTTCCTTTGTCTTCTGGACTCAGTTTCCTTCTTTCTAAAAAAGGGAAAATAATAATGACTTTATAGCATTATCAAAGACATTTTTAACTATGTATGCAGAAGCACCTTGAGACCTGAAGCTATAAACAAAAGCCAGTGATAACAGTAAACTCCTCAATATTTTGCATTTCCTTTATCTTCCTGGGACCATGACTTTTAAGTAAATTTTGGGATTAGGTGCTTGCTTGATATGATGCTAAGGGATACTCCGGAACTGAGTGAACCCCTGTAGCCAGGTGGCTGTCACAGGCAAGTCTTGATGCCTGTCCCTTCCTAACAGCAATTATAACACAAGGTTCACATAAGCATCGAAGACAGTGTAGTTAAGCCAAGAGGGATGTCCTCCAGAGCAGAGCAGTGGGCACCACTGTCCCTCGAGATACTGAGACCCCAACCTTACCAGTCACAATGTGGGGGAGGTATTGTTTAATGGGTCCCGAGCTTTTGTTTTGCAAGATCAAAAGAATTCTGGGGATGAATGGTGGTGGTGATTATATAACAATGTAAATGTGCTTAATGCTACTGAACTGTGCACTTAAAAATAGTTCAGATGGTAACTTTTATGTTATGTGATTTTTGTCACAATTTTTTAATTATGAAAGGAAAAAAACCTCATCAGTTACCTATGATTCTCACATTTGTTCATTAATAAAATGAGAAAACTGGAGGAGATTTTGAGAGGATGGAAATGAGATTCTTCAGTTAATCACCAACAGGCTGGTGACAGCTGAGTGCCAATTCTTTTCTCCCCGAGATGATGGTGCCAACAAAGCTTCTGCCACTGGACCCTCTATCTTCTCCACCCTTATCAACCTCTGACCCAAGTGAGGCTAGCGATTTCTTTTCTCTTCTCTCATGATGGCTCTGAATGAGAGCAAAGAAAATACAGCAGAATCATGTTTAGAAATTTAAAATAAAAGGCAAGATGCAGCATTAGTTTCTACAAGGGAACAATGTGACTTGCAGCAATTTCCCATGCATTTCTGGTTAACAGGAAGACATGATGGTTTTATGATGACTCTGGAGGATCCATGTTGGATATCCTGCCTCTGCTGGCTTCCCTATTAAACAGAAGCAGAAATAAGCAATGAATACTTGGGGAGTAACTTGGCCAGCAATAACATCTCCAATCCTGTGTCATTAGGCAATGTACACTGCAGCAGTCTCATCCTGGCATGTCCCAAGCTAAAATGAAAACACAATAAACCAAAGGAACAGCAGAACAGAAACCTGTAAGAAAAATTCGGAGACTATTTTTCGAGGGTTGTTTTCTAGAGAGAAGCTACTGGCTTCTACCTTAATGGCTGTTGCCAAATCTAGAGCACTGCAGAGATCTCAGAGGCCCTGGAAGAAACTCTTGCCTTTCTCAACCATCCATAAGAAAGCAGAGTGAAGGGATTGCAGGGCTACAGACTGCACCAGGAGCTGATGCCACCAGACACAGCATGCCATGAAGCTAGAAATGGCGAGATCGGCAAATAGCTAGATGCCTTCAAAGAGACAGTACGTTGAAACAACATGTCAAGGATCTTAAAAATGTTGCGGGGGTTGAAGATTTAGCATGGGTGTGCATGTTTAATGGCCTTTCTCCCGACGCTTTCTCTGAAGCTGCCGGGCTGCGGAGCCCATGAACGGGGCAGGGAGGACTGTGATCTGACATTCTCCCTGCACAAGCTCCTGGCCTGGTCACTTGTCTTCTTGGCTCTGGCCATCTGGCACTCTTAGGTGCCCTGAGGAAACAGGCGCCTTTGGTGCTCACCTACCTGAAGCAGACTTATGTTCTTGGCCTTGGAAAGTTACTTGGGTATCTTTTAAGTTCACACACTCGTGTCATGACTTGAGTTTCTATGCATTTATGCATGTTAAAGGTGGTTTATGTATTTGTTCTAGCATTTTCATCATGAAGGTTTTAGGCTGTCTCATTTACACTCTATTTCTAGAAACCAAAGTCATATCCCTTATATTTGAAAAAAACCTCTCTGATGTTTGTGTGATCGGTGGGATGGATTTGTGAGCATGCCGACCTAGAAGCTATGGAAATAAACAAGTTGACTTTGAATTAGTGGAGTCTAGTATTACTTGGGGGTTTGGGTAGCCAGGTAGACGGCATGGGATGTGTGTGTGTGTGTGTGTTTATGTGTGTGAACACATGTGCACTTATCCATGTGCACATGATGTAGTGACAGTGTTGATGTCACAGCAAGAGAGCAGACCTTGGATGTCAAGCTCAGAAGAGAGCCTGGCAGTTGTCCGTGTCCCATAAAGGGCACCACCTAGGCAGTAGAAGCAGGCTAGTGAACTGGCATCACTTCTCAGGAGGCAGAGGAGCAGGGCAGCCTCGACGGGAAGAGACACCTGATGAAGCTGCCCTTGCCTGGCAGGGATCTGGAAACACTGATGTGGGCATCAAGATGAGCTCTGGCTCTGTCACCGGGGAGTCCTTTGGCAAGTTGCTCGATCTCTTAGGTGCACTACCTCAGGTCTGAATCTACTAATTCATTATTATTATTATTTAATAAGTGTGCGTGGAGGCTCGGTGACATGCTGGACTTGTTCTATTGGCCCGGGACAAACTGTGAGCACACGTCAGTCATTAGTAGGAGGACATAGCCTTCGCAGGCTGCGTCAGATTGCTCAGCAAATGTTCACGTGATGTCCTCTCTTTCTGTGCTCTCTGGCTGAACTGAAAGCTTCTTAAGATTGGAGCCATATTGTTTATGCTTCCAACCTTCACACCGTGTGTATCCTGGTAGTAAGATACTGGCATCTGTCAACATCAGGCTGGTGGAAACACACACATTATGTCGTTCTTATCTCACAATTATTTGGTGAAGAAGGACAATGGTTAGCCTCGTATTTCCTTACATATGGTAATGAGAGGTGACAGGTTAGTACCCAGTGATAGACTAATCTTTTACTGCTTTGTTATTTCTGTAAGACTGGCTGCACTGAACTTGAGATGTCTGTAAGCAACCCTGACTGCCTGCCAGGCAACCTACAGTGGTGATTAAATACGGGCCTTGCAGTTAGACAGATGTGGGTTCAGGTTACTCTTTCCTTAGCTAACTTCTTTCTTAAATGTGGTTAAAAGTATCTCCTTCTTAGGGTACCACGAACTAAAAATGTAAATAAATAAATAAATAAATAAATAAATACTGTGAATTAAAAAATAAAAGGATTTCATGTTATGAAACAGTGATGAAAATCGGACGTACTGGGATGGGGTGGAGGTTGGCTCAAAGGTGATCATCACTCTGATCATACGTCACCTTCGTCATTGCTCGTCCCTGGCGTCTGCTCCGAAGTTAGACCAGTCTCCTCGTTCGCCTTATGACACCTCCCAGCACTAAGAGCTTGGAACCCGTGTTGGTGCGCATCCTTTGCTAACTATTGGTATCTCCCTTGTCCTTCACATTCTCATTGATCCTAGAATACCTGTTTTAGGTTTTAAATTCCAACTGGACAGAGACAAGATGTGTATGTTCAGTGTATTTTGTGTACTTATTGTTGTTATTCCATCTCCTGCATTAGGCTTTGTTTCTCAGTGTTCCTGAGTCAAAATCTCTTTAACCAGATTCTCTGCAGAAGTAGAGAGTTGTAATTTCCACTAAAAGGGAAGTCTGAAAAGCATTCATTTATTTAAAGAGTAGTGATTGCAGTACTACTAGTTCAGGCTGGGAAGACATATAACAGACTCCCTTCCTCGAGGGACTTGGTGGCAAGTGGAGGAAAAGGACAAAGAAAGCATCCCAACTTGATAGAACAGAAAGTGTAAGATGGTAATCATTCCTAACTTCTGTCCTTTCTGTATTAAATCTTAGCACTGGTCAATGCCGTTGGAGTCAATGTGACCTACTAAACATATGCATTTTGAAAGTCCGCTAAATAAGTCCTTAGGGACGAGTAGCATGGTGTCCTGAGGGCTTGTGATATGAGTCTGGTTTGCCTGTGCACCCATCCAAGCTGCTCCCCACTGGTAACTGACAGGGTCACATGATCATTAAGTTCTCCAGGTTCTACTTAGTCTCTTCAGAGTGCATAATATTCCTTTTTTATTATCCCAAATTGTTTCCTGTGTTGGCTTAACGTATTTAACAGCTGGAACCAGGTATTACTGGTTTCTTGGCTAATTTTCTAACTGGAATCCTTGTATGGTCATCTATAAAGTGGAATATTTAACAATCGCTTGGCTTTGTGTCTTGATGAACAGTCATTGAGATAAGATGTATTTCTCTGAAATGGAAAATATTGTTTATGCTTTCTGCTGGAACTGGCTGAGAGTTTCAGTAGCAGCTGATTTCCCTTGAATGAGTACTTTCGTTCTGATCGTTTTGCCTATGTAAGCCATCTTTATTTTCATTGGAAAGTCTATCATAAGCAAAATTACTTGTTAATATTAGACTAATTTCTCATTCCAGTTGGCAGAGAAGGAGCTGCCGCTCCTCTGTCTTTTGGCATCTAGAAAGAGTACAGGGCCGCACTAAAATTGTGGACCTCATGTCTGAAAAACTAAAACACTGAATGTTCCCATCTATGCATAGGAATTCAATGTGCTCCTTGAAAGACTATTTTCAGTACAAGAACTTCCTGTTATTTCCTAAATTAAAGCATGGGTTTTCCTCTTAAAGCAATAGCTTATTCATATTGTCTCATTGACTAATTTGATTACAAAATATAGTGTTGCTTTAGTTTCATTGCTGTTGTTTTTCAATATTTAGTTTAAACTCTTCCTACCTGAAATCAAAACAACTATTTTGATTCACTCAAATGATAATTCATTAAATATAAAAGAGCAAATTTAAAAACACAAGCTAAAAATAGAAGTGTTGTTCTGACAATTTCATCATCATCCCTCCAAACTTGATTTCATGAAGTTTTCACTTTCCAAACAGTATTACACTATCCTGAATGGGACAGGAATCGCGTTAACTTACATGTATTGGAAATTCCCCATTCTTCTCTGGCTTGTAAGGAGAAAGGACTTCAGGATTGCTTGGATTCACTACCACGTTTTTATTTTGTAAATGGAAGAAGACTGGGAGAAGTCTAGACAAGTTTAAATTTAGAAGCATTAGAAAGTGCTTAGAGAGTCATTAAGGATAAAATATAAAAAGGGGAGTTTGGAGGAGCTTTTCATTTTTTATTTGGAGGGAGGGAGATAAGGAAAAGGAGATGGTGGGCAGCTGCCTTGCAATGTGAGACTTTAGGGAGAGAAATGGATTAAGGAATTTTAGAGGAAGTTGTGTGTGTGTGTGTGTGTGTGTGTGTGTGTGTGTTGTACAATGAAAGGAGAGATTACAATGCAATTTCTCTTTTGCTGCCTCCTCCTGAGACGTTTACGAAGGACACATCTTACTTTTCTAGTCTCTCTGAGGTTGTATGTGTTCCTTTTCATTGTGCTACTCTGCTAACAGCACCATCAAAATGGCCTGGTTTAATCAGGTTTTAGTTTCGAGGTTTTCATCTGTGTTAGTTTTCTAGGGCTGCCATAGTGAAATATCACAGACCGGGTGGCTTAAACAATAGACATTCATTTCTCACAGTTCTGAATGCCAGCAGCCCAAGGCTAAGGTGCTGGTGAGGCCGGGCCCCTCTGAGGCCTCTCCCTTGGCTTGCCGATGACTCACCTCCTGCCACCTCTGTGCACAGTTGCACACACATCGCTGGGGTCTCCTTGTGTGTCATAATCTCTTTGATAAGGACACCAGTCAGACTGGCTGAAGGCTGAGCCTGACAGCCTCATTTTTATTAATCACTTCAGAAAAGACCCCATTTCCAAACAGTCATGTTTTAGGGGAGCACAATTCAGTCTGTAGTGTAATCTACAGAAGGGATATATAGTTTATAGAAATCTAGGACATGATATCTTTAATTAATTCAAGAGCATGACTATCAGATTTACAAGGAATCTTAAAGACTAAGTCACTCTCACCACATTACTAATAAGGAGAAAGTGGTAAAAAGTTATTATTTGCCCATGTTTCCCTGTTGCGCCTCTGTTTTCCTCAGAAAGATTTTGAATACTGCACTTATTTTACTCTTTACAATTATGCTCAGCCATTTCTAGTTCCTACAATTCCTTTTCTGACCTACTCATACAGTTTCTATTTGCTATCTCTTGAATCATGAACTTCTTTTTATCAAAACTGAAATATATTTGTATTTACTTTTGTGTAGATTTTTCACAAACTGAATAATTTTGCATCATGTCTTCAGGAATTTCTAGATAATCCAAGGGGTTCATTAAAATTTTACTAAGCTTTTGAATTGGACTAGGAAGAAAAAACTGCTTCTGACTGTATATCTTATTGTTCAGGAAACATGCTTATCTCGTGATGCTTATTTACATAGAGTGGGGGGTCAATTCTGCAGGAGGCAAAAATGTGGAGGTACTATTCTCTGTTCCTTCCCTTGAGGAAAGAAATGACCTCTCTGACCTACAAGATTAGAAGAAGGAACTGAGCATTTACAACTGAACTCCTTCCTTTTTCTCTGGCTTATTTGCCCAAAGTTTATTGATCTCTGCCATGAGTGAGTATACATGATCATTTCCTCACTATTATGGTCCAGTAAGTGTAAGGCAGCAATTGCAAGAACAGTGCCTACTCTGCAGATGAAAACCCTCCCTTGGGAAAATTGTCCCACTGTCTAGAGTTTAGGTGAAATATTAGAAAACTGTAATGTGAGATCAGGTTTTTTCCAAACCCGGCCTTATCAGGAATGAAGTTATTATTTTGATTTCCATTTCCCTAATTACTATATGCATTCTTAATTTTTATCTGGACACACATGTGGGAATATATCTTATTTTATATCACCATTAAAATGAGAACAATTTAGCAGAAAACAAATTTCTTTGATTCTACTGAAAAAAGACATCAGACTTAAAAGGTCTTATCATTCCTGTTGGGATAAATACAAATGAAACTCTACTTAAACATAACATAGTAAAACTGCTTTTAAAAAAGTAAAAAAAAAAAAAATCTGGGGATCTAGCTCAGTGGTTCGAGTGCTTGCCTAGCGAGCACAAAGCCCTGAGTTCGATCCCCGGTACTGAAAAAAAAAGTACTAAAAGCAGCCAGAGGCCAATAAAACATAATACCACCAAGAAACCAAGAATAATGTTGACAGCTGACTTCAAAACAGAAAAGAAACAACGGATGTTATAATTCAAAGCAATAGCACCCTAATGATGAGATAACTGAAAACCTAGAATTCTGCACCAAGTAAAAATGTTATTTTAGGAATATAGCTCAGTGGTAGGTGCTTGTCCAGGACATATAAAGTCTTAAGTTTGATTTCCACCACTGGCAAAAAATTCATTTAAGTCACCATGAAATAAAGGCTATTTTCAGACAATTTATTACCAGTGTACTTGCAGTAAAAGAAAAACTATGAAAAAAAAGTAATCTCTGTGGCAAGACACTTTTAAAAAATGGTAGAGACAGAGATAAGAAGTCATAAGCAACAGCAGCTGCAGCAGGAATAAGAAGCAAACATTGCCGTAGAGCTTATAGACACTACAGAACATATTGAGCAAAACTCAAGAACAACTTTCTCCCAACAAATTAGACAAAGTAGAGGAAACAAATACCTTGAAGCACACAGCTTATCCAGCCCGACAGGATAAGAAACAGAAAAACTAAATAGTATTATATATGTTGAACAATTAGAAACTATCATGCACAACCTTTTCACAAAAAATTCAACCCTAAGGTTTTGTTTGTGAATTATTTAAAACATTTAAGAAGTAAAGAATATCAGTTGTAAACAAACTCTACCAGAGAATAGAAAAAGAAGAAATATTTTTTAAAAAATGTTATGAGCTGGTATAACCTACATACAAAATCTGACAAGAATTTTAGAAGAAATAATGATTGCAAGCTGATCTCTCTCCTGTACATAAAAGCAAAAATTCAAAACAAAATTCTAGAAATTGAATCCAATTATTTAAGAAGGCTATTATATCTTTATCAAGTGAAGTTTTTCCCTGGAATGCAAAACTAGGTTAAAATTCACACATTCTGTACATGTTTTGGATTTACTCCTATATATTTCTTATTTTTGTTTTAGTAGTACATATTTATAGTATATAATAATTAAATTCATTATGGGGAGTTGGTATGTGTACATAACACATCTTAATTCTTTTTACATCTCCTTCTCCTGCATACTTCAAGATTTTCTTAGTGCAGTAGTAAATTCTATTTTAAATTTTATTTTTCTAGTTGTTTATTGCTAGTATATAGAAATTCAATTGCTATATTTTGAACTTGTTTCCAAAAACCATGTGAAGTTCACATATTAAGTCCAATTGTTTACGCACATTCTTTTAGGTTTTCTACACACATGATATATCTAAAAATGGCAGCTTCCTTCTTTCTATGTCTTTACACATTTTATTGATTTAAAGTACCTTATATATACCATATATGTGTACATATCTTATATACTTGCATATCTTACTGCATTGGCGGTGATATCAGTACTGAAAACTACAAAGTACTGTTGACAAAAAGAGGATCTAAAGAAAGAATAATACAGCGTGTGAATCCATCCCAAATTTATCCTCAAATGAAATCCAATATCAATCAAAATATGAAAACAGTGTTTATTTGTTTTTGGTGAAAACTAACAAATTGATTGTAAAATTTACACAAAAAAGAGTCTACGTTTGTAGCTAAACATGTTTGTACTATGTAGTATTTTAAAGAAAGTACACAAATGAACAGATCATGCCACTAGGCACCAATTTATTATGAAGTAACAGCACGAAGAGAGAGGGCGACACTGGCATGGAGATAGTCAAACCAGTTACTGGAACATAATGTAGTCCAGAGATAGATAGAGAAATATATACATGACAGAATCTCCACTGAAACTCGGTGGATAAGGACAACTTTTGACAAAAAGAAAGTCACTTGAGAAAGAGGATAGTGGTATGGGGGCATATTCTTTTTTTTTGTTTTGGGTTTTTTTGCTGGGGGGCGCTGGGGATCAAACTCAGGGCCTGCACTTGCTAGGCAAGTACTCGACCACTGAGCTAAATCCCCAGCCCTCCCCCACTTTTTGAGACAGGATCTTGCTATGTACTCCAGGCTGGCCTTGAACTTCAGGCCAAACCTTCTGCCTCAGCCTCCCGAGTTTTGAGATTAAAGTAGTGCTACCAGGTGCATCTAGCATTTTATATACTATATTCCTATCTCTTACAGTGTCCTCAAATCAATTCTAGGTAGATTATATGTGTCAAGCCTTAAGACAGCAATATAAGGTAATATTTTCATGATTTTAGAATAAGAATTCCCAAAGAGGAACTGGAGTACATTAAAATTAAGAGATTTTGTTCACCAAAAGAAACCATTTAGAGGGCGAAAAAACAACCTAAGAATAACACGAGGTATTTATTACACATACAACTAGCAAGTGGGTTATCAAATATATGAAGAACTCCTGTAAACTCGTATAATCAATAATACAAATATACACATCCACCCCCAATAAGAAAACAGATGTTAGCAGGTAGTTCAAATAATAGTCGTCAATAAAAATACCAACATGAGTTCATCTCATTATTAAGCAAGCAAAGTAAAATGAAAACCACAAAGAGTCACTATTGTACATAACCCAGGATGGTCAAAATTAAGAAGATGAAAGAGGTGAAGTGTAGGTGAGCAGGCTGAGCAGCTGTTTCTCTCGTGCTCCACTGATGGAGATGGCAATCCAGCAATTGCTTTAGGAGACAGTGTCTCCGACACAGAGCCAGCATCTTCCCCATGACAGGTGACTATGCACTGGTTTTCCCTGCACAGTTTTGGTTTATGCATACCGTTACAGCTTGAATCTACATGTCCCCCCAAAACCTGATGCACGGATGGCTCAGGGTTTTTGGAGGGGGCTGGATCTACGGTGAATGACACTGGTATTAAGGGTGTATGATAACTAAATTGGTTTAGTGTAGTTTTGGGTGTGGATAATGGAAGGTCCAACCTAGACGTGGGTGGCACCAATAGGCTCGTAGCCTAGATACATATTTAAGGGGAAAGATGGAAGGCAGGCTGTTGCTGCTTGCTGCTCCTGCCTGCCCTGCCATGGACTGTTTCTCCTCTGTGCTCCCCCTCTGCCTGCCACCCTGCCTTGGAGGCAGGCAACTATGGACTGAAACCTTTACAAACTGTGACCCAAAATAAACCTTTTCTCCTTTAACTTGTGGGTGTTGGGTATTTTGTTTCAGCAATGAGACAGTTACTGAGACACATATTTTCTTGGAATGCTCTTCTGTTTTGCATTTGTCCTAGACTCTCATTTTTAAATAATATTTTGTCATTTATAGTTCTATTAAAATTAACCGGGGGGGCTGGGGATTTAGCTCAGTGGGTAGAGTGCTTGCCTTGCTAGCAGAAGGCCCTGAGTTCAATCCCCAGCACCAAAATAATAATAATAATAATAATAATGATGATAATGATAATGATAATAATGATAATGATAATAATGATAAGTAAAAAAATGAGCCAGGAAAGGTTTGGAGATCTTCAACTTTATTCTTTTAGCTTTGTCACAATCTTGTCCGTCAGTGTGGGATGCATGTGCAATTTAAAGAGAGCTAAAGACAGTATTTTAAACCACTGCTAACTCTTCAAAGAAATCAGAGAGAGATAATGAACTTTTTTCCCACAACTCTCTCCTAATTGCCACATAACTAAAATTTCCCTTACAGATAGTACGGAGAGTGCTCTTTGATTTCTCTCTCTGTCTCTGTCTCTGCCTCGCTGTCTCTGTGTGGTTCTCTCTCTCTCTCTGTCTCACAAACACACACACACACACACACACACACACACCCCCACACCCCCAAAGGGTAGCTTTCTTCTACTTTGAAACTAGTCAAACGTGTTTTTGACACTGTTGTCCCCAGTGGCCACTGGGTAGAACAGCAGCGAATTGTGCCATAGCCTCTGCCATAGCTGCCAGGGAGCCTGAAGCCCAGCAGATGGTATGATCAGTATTAAGTTGTGATATGGCGGTTTTGGTGGTATAAATTTATAACTGTTCATTTATTTATGCAAATCTTTAGCAATTTTTATTGCACAATAAATTATCTTGGGAGCAATGAGCCAGGATGTAAGTGCATATTCAATAAAAAATTAGTAGCATGCTTCGGATTCTTAAGGAAGGTGATGACAAATGTGTTATCTTCACAAAATAAATGTGGGCATCAGCTGTCCACCTGGGCACGGTGGTATGTCTGAACATATGAAAACCAGAAGGCATAAATGGACTGAAGAAGTAGCTTCAAATAGTAGTAGGTATTTTAGGAAGGTGAATATATGTACACATACAAATAAAATCCACACCAAGATATGGTTAACACATGCTAAGATGGCTACAAGGGGTGAGGGGTTAGGGTTAGGGGTTAGGGGGTTAGGGTTAGGGGGTTAGGGTCAGGGTCAGGGTCAGGATCAGGGTCAGGGTTAGGGTTGCTTACTTTGCTGACTTCTGCCATGCCCCCCTGCCTTGGACCCAGCTGACTGCAGACTGAAACCTCTACAAACTGTGAGCCAAATAAACCTTTCTTCCCCTAATTTTGGGTGTCGCGTATTTTGTCCCAGCAACAAGAGAAAAGTAACTAAGACACCATATTTGTAGTTTGGTCCCACCATTCCAGGTTTCTGTTAAATTGTGAAGAGAGTGAAATCTTAGTTTGCCTAGAAGATGAATCATTTTCACTTGTTTTCTGTTGTCTGAAACCATTTAATTTTTAGGTTTTTCTTTTTTTTTTTTTTTTAACGAGTACTTTTGGTCAGTCTTTCTGGTGCCTGTAGAGTTAGATTTTTCAGCTCCAAATAGCAAAAAAGCAAAAGAGATTAGTTACCAGAAGTATGGTTTCTGATGTGATTAAGCATTTTCAGATCCAACAAATTATCTTTTTAATTACAATAGTTATTACTGTTGTGCTGCTTCATTTAATGCACTGTGCAACAAAATAAGGTTATGGTTGGGATGCAGTTATGATAACTTTAGGCTTTTAACTCTCTTG